>NW_019104747.1:36252-73758 GCF_001995035.1 Momordica charantia
AGTAATCAATGACTATCAATATCCAATGAGATCTATGCATTCCAAATAAATGAGAAAATCAGTTAAATTAGCATACATACCATAATACCTTTAGAAATGAAAAGGACTTACCCACTGTTGTAAGGAGCAAGAAGCAATTGACCCGACTCCATTTGCATAAGTCGTTTTGTTAAATTCTCCGAACGTGCTTCTTTTGAAAGATTGGATGTCGATATTGATCCAACATCAAGAAATTTGTACATATAAGATGCATCTTGCTTCACCAACTTCTTGTATAAGTATCTAGAAAACAAATAAAAGTCAAACATTAGCCATATGACGATGTTATTGTATCGATGATTTCATTAGAAGTCATGTCACTTACTTGATATACGCATCTATGCACGGATCAGTTATTGGCTTCATTTCATAAAAGGTTTGTACAACGTCTGTCCATACCTTACAGATGCGTTTACATTCGAACATGTCATCAGTGACTGGCAATTTTACCTGAGATTTACAAATCATCATCTCACGAAGCAAGCCTCGTAGAGCAATTGGGGTCGTTCCATCATTATTCAAACGGGTACAGCTGAAGCACCTCCTCTCTGGTTGCAACCTCCTACTTAGTTGTAGGAATTGAAGTTAGTCTTACACTACAAAAAGGGACATAGTACTTCAATTATTTTACACTATGTTACCTCTTTTTCATTGATGGCAATGAGGTGTCCCGGCCATAATATGTGCGAACCTAACACTTGAGCTAGTAGGTTTGACCCTCTGTTAGATGGAATAGGCAAAGGGCAATCATTCTGAAACACCACATCTATTGATACCTTCACATTGCCTCCTTCCAAGTTGCATTCGAAATATCGTTCCTAATGCCATGAAGTTGTCGCTTGACCCGAACGACAATTCACAAGAATCTCCCTCCTAGTATTCATGTCATCCACAGCAATAAGTCAATAATGTTACTTCCATAATAGTTCAAGTAATAGAATTGATGTATTACCTTACGAGACCCGCATTTCTGAACATTACTAGTTGCCTACAAGAAAATGATTAAGTCGCCCAAATTAGCCATGTGTCAAAAGGATAAGAACAAATAAGCTAAATAACAATCTTACCTCTTCGTGTCTTGACTCCACTTCAATAACGTCATCTCCTTTTCCTCCTTCCGCAACCTGCCCTCCTATTTCTTCTTCCTTTATCTTAACTTTCTTTTCTCTTGTTTCTATTTCCTTTATATTCTCTGTTTTTTCTCCTTCCTTACTGTCCTCCTCTCCTGTTTCTCCTTCCTTCATCTTCTCTTCTTTTTCGCGTTCCATTGTCTCTTGCAACTTACTATCACTTGGTATCGAAGTATTACCTTTCTCCAATTCCTCTTCCAACTCCTTAATCCTTTTAGCGTACCTATCTTCGAGATTCGAACAAACCTTCTCCTCTTCCATCTTAGAGGTCGACCATTTCGTTGGTTTATGATAGTACTGAGTCTTTGTTATATACCTACCCACACCTGTAAGTCGTCCAGGACGGTCTTGGGTACCTAAACCAAGTGATAGTGCATCTTCTCCTAGAGAGTTGTTGCTATCATCTTCACCTTGTGTAACTTTTATCTCTTCCTACATTTGTAGAATGAGATTCAAATAAGTAAAAGATGAATCCGTTTAGCAAAATACTCATACCTCGATATGTACCATGCGTTGGACTACAACTCTAGTACATTCTTCCCTGATATTTTCGTCTTTGTCCATATGCGCTTTCTTCCATAACGTGCCTCGATCCCTCGGGTCTTCCTCACATTGGGAATTTTTCTGTATACAAAGTTAGGCAAACTTAGCGAATACAGCTTAAAAGATCATCAAGACATATGATATCCGATTTACTAGGTGTATCTTACCAATTCTTCGGAGATATTCGCGTACCCCTTTCGTTACAACCTGTGGTTGTATACATGCATTCCCCGCAATTCTCTATTTCGTACACTTAAAGCCTTTATAATAGTGCATAAATTCGTATAAGTATTAGATGCAGTTGTCTATATACATTGAACCAAAAGTACTAGTATGTATCATCACCATAATGAGTACCTGAAATTCTGTACTAAGTCTAGACTGGACAAACTGGTCCCAGTGTTGTTGTGGAATATGGGATTCATCCTTCGGAACCACCTTCAACTTCGTCGGATCATCGCGATAAGGGTTTATGTAGGTGGAAGTCAACCTCTACTTATATTGACGAAATAAATTATCGGCACAGTTCAAGATATCTTTCTTCACCCTCCGATCAACAACGAATCCACTCTATTTTGTCAATAATAATTAAATAGATAAGATCACTACCTCACTGAAATAACGATATTGTGTTTTAAACTTAAGTGTACGTGAACCAACTCATATATATTATCTTTGATCTCTATCGGAACCAGCTTCCAATTGTCATATATTATTGGGACATGGTGGCGAACGCACGTCCCAATCCAGCTGCTCAACTTATGCTCATTCTTACCTATTGGTTGTCATTCTTCATTGTATTGAATTACTCTCTTCTTTCCTTCACTACTCGCACGTGTGATATCGTGCATCCGAGTACGTCCACGAGTATTTCGTTTGCTGGACTCTCCTTTTACATCCTCACTGGCAGACTGTTTACTAACTTCAATTGACTTGGCCTCTTCCTCCATCTGTTTCAAATTGTTTAAAAATATATACTTAAACAAGATTGGGTCAAGCATTGAATATGTACTGTAAAGCACAATCATTAAATCGCATCGCCTTAAGCATTACATCTGGAAAATAGTAATGAAACTACTTGGGAATCACTTAACTCATGAAAATATCATATATAAAGATTAGTACAAGCATTTCAAATTACAAACAAAGTCATAGTACGTATCCAAGCATAGTATGGTTCATATTAAATAGTACGGGTGATAGAAACATTATTGGTGTTACAATCTCCTCCTCTATGTTGTCAGTCAAAAATGTCTTCATCACAGGAGGGTGTCTGAATCGACGTTGGAGGACAATGTAGCGAAGTATCCCCAAGCTCATCATTCAAACCTGCACAATGTACATCCCTTTGCAGAGGTCTAATAACGATAGACCATTTTACATCTGCTGGATCTTCTACATAGAAAACTTGTCTACCTTGTGAAGCTAGAATAAATGAGTCAGATATATGGCCAATACGACTCAAGTCAACCAAAGTGAATCCAAGTTCATCTGTCTATCCACCCAATCACATCTGAATAATGGAATTTTGAATTTGTTGTAGCTAATTTCCCATATTTCTTGAATGACTCCAAAGAACGTCATGTCTGCAACAACATGGTTCTTGTCCTTCGCACTAGACACTTGCATGGTTGTAGCAACCAAACTAATTCGATTATTCTGAACAGTTCGAGTAGAGTCACGAGATTTAGTGTTGTAGCAACATCCATTGACCTTATAACCCTCATAAGTCAGAACATCTAGATTGGGGCCATGTGTTATCCATCTTAAAGTCTCTGAAATGTTTTTACCATTACGCAATTCGCCCATAACCTATTGTACAAACATGTAAATGTTACGTATGAATGTATTTGGAAAAACCATTAAAATAATTTGATTACCTCCTCACGGATCCAAGAACCAAATGATCGATTTTGTTCATCCTACAACCACTTTTCATTCGTCGCTCTACTTGGATATTTCAATTTTAGAGACTTCATATTATGACTACATGTTAATCATCAATCAGCGCAAAGAAGTATATACTAATGTAATAAATGATATAAATCATTTACAAAGAAGGATTACCTTATATATGGTTGTACAACATCAATGGTCTCCAACACGTAAAGATGAGCTTGTTTGAGATGTTGTACAGTAGGTATCACGTAACATCCAACTGATAGAGGTCTATCAATAAGTGATTCTTCTCTCCCGCAAAGTGAGCCTAGCCCAACTGGTTCTAGTCCAGATAAGAATTCGGTACAGAATTCCACAGCTTCCTCAACTATGTACGCTTGGGCAATACTACCTTCAGGTCGAGTTCTATTATGGACGTAGTCTTTCAACACTTTAATGTATCGTTTGAATGGATACATCCATCGTAGGTATATAGGCCTACACAGTTTAATTTCTCTAACAATATCAATAGTAAGATGCACCATTACTGTGAAGAAAGACGGTGGGAAGTACTTCTCCAGTTGACATAAGGTTACGGCAACATCATCTTAAAGTTGATCTATTCGGACACATTCAACTCCTTCGAGCATACTCTATTAAAGAAGAAACAAAATCTTGTTATGGCATAGCACACATCCTTAGGGAGCACGAAACGCAGAGCAACTGGAAGAAGTTGTTGTATGAGAACGTGACAGTCATGCGATTTAAGCCCCTTAAGTTTGAAATCATCTACTGATACAAGAGTACTGATATTTGAAGAATACCCTTCCGGTACCTTGATTTTAGATAAAGTCGTATAGAAACGTTGTTTCTCCTCCTTAGACAATGTGTAACGTACTGGAGGTAAGAACGTTCTTTTTCCTCGGAATTGGGGTGCCAGTTCTGGTCTAATATTCATGTCAACAAGATCAAGCCTAGCATTTATTTCATCCTTACTTTTTCCCGATATATCAAGTAATCTTCCTACAATGTTCATGCACACATTCTTCTTAATATGCATTACGTCCAGACAATGTCTAACGTGCAATTTTTTCCAATAGGAAAGATGACAAAATACAGATCTTCTCTTCCAATACTTGTTTGGGAAGCCAATGTCATTCAATATTCCAAAAATATCCTCCCCTGACAATGGCGTTAGAGCAACTCTAAGCTCTTTCTTACAATCGAACGCCTTTTTCTGTTTTCTGTACGGATGATGTCTTGACAAAAATCTTCTGTGGCCCATGTATGCATTCTTTTTTTCTCGTGTGCCAATCTAATTGAAGTGGTGTTCTCCCCACATATCGGGCAAGCTTTATAACCCTTAACACTATAGCCGCACAAATTACCATATGCAGGAAAATCATTGATGGTCCACATTAAAATAGCCTTTAATCTAAAGTTTTCTTGTCTATACGCATCAAAACATTCAACTCCATATTCCCACATGAGTTTTAGGTCATCAACCAGAGGGGCTAAATATGTATTAATATCATAGCTAGGTTGATTCGGGCCTGAGATCAATATGGTAAGCATTAAAAATTTCCTCCTCATGCATAGCCATGGTGGAAGGTTATATATGGTTGTTATTACAGGCCAACAACTGTATGTATTACTCCTTTCACCATATGTATTCACCCCATCAGTTGATAAACCTAAGCGAAGATTCCTTGGTTCCGAATCAAAATTTGGCAAAATATGATTAATCAACCTCCATGACGGAGAGTCTGCCAGATGTCGCACAATCCCATCCATTTTCCTATTTGTCGCATGCCAAACTAGATTCTTTGCATTACCTGAGTTCCTGAACAATCTTATAAACCTTGGAATAATTGGAAAGTACCACACTTCTTAGCAGAAACTCCTTCTTTCTCCTTCGTTAAATTCTTATGTGTTTTCCATCTTGACAAATTACACTTAGGACATTTAGTCATATCTGCGTACTCATTTCTATACAAGCAACAATTGTTTGGGCATGCATCAATTTTTTCGTAACTCAACCCAAGGGCACACAACGTTTTCTTTGCTTCGTACATAGAATTCGGCATTTCATTAAGGTCTGGTAATATATCACTTATTATGGACAGAAGTTCAGAAAAACTCGAGTTACTCCACCCAAATCTCACCTTCAAATTGTATAATCTCACAAGAGCTGATACTTTTGTAAACTTTCCACATCCGGGGTAAACGGCTTCTTAGCATTATGAAACATAGTTTCTAATGATTTTGGTACATCAGAGAATTCATCCTGAACAGATTGAACCAAGTCACCCACCTCAAAAAAGTCGAGATCATCTTCATCACTCTCGAGTGCATCATTATTGTACGTCTGTTCGGCCGTGATATTTCCTAAGTCTTCACCGTGCCAAAACCATACCTTATAACTTTGATCAATACCATTTGAATATAAATGATATCTAACGGTTGCTATGTCCTTGCATATAAGATTCCCACACTTCAAACAAGGACATCGGATGGAATTAGAACCATTGGCATGACTCAACCCAAATTCAATGAATGTTTCAACTCCTACTTCGTACTCTTTGGACAATCTATTTTTCTTCATCCATGACTTATCCATTTCACTACTAATTGTTGACGATCGAAGATCAATAAGATGTTCATAGCATAGAAAACACAACTTATGAATATTAAATTCCAAAATTTTATTACCAATGCCACATCATTAATAAAGAAAAGAAGTCAAACAATGTCAAGATTTAGCATGCTTTAAACTCAAAGAAAGAAATTCATTATCCATGTTCCGAACAAGCTTTATTGTATGAACATCAAGTTTTCATAGGATCATTCCAAACATTAAACCAGAACAGCGCTAGCATGCTTTAAACAAAAATGAATCGCAACATTGAACGATTAAGGTTTCTAGAATAAGCAGATCCCAACCGAAACCCACTAACAAACTTAGCATAGCCAACAAGGTTATACACATCGTGCTTGCAAACTCATGATACACATTCCACACAACAACAGTGCAACAATGTTCATTCTCAAATCCAATAACACACTTAGCATAGTCAACAAGTTACTACATCACAAAACAATTTTACCACATCTCCCAATACGACAAAATACTTTCATAAATGTACCAACATAAACTAAATGTCAAACCCTATATGTTTAATTAAGGAAATATAGAAAGGGGTTGTACCGGAAGATTGTCGAACAACAGTGGTGGTCAGCGGCGCTTCGGCGATCAGCGGCACCGTTCGTGGTTCTTGCTCGAAGCCGGCGCACCAGAGAGCTGCAGGGAGTCGTGCTACTACTCGACGTCGGCCGCTGCTAACGCCGTTGTTCTCGAATGTCGTGCTGCCGTGGACCGACGAAAGGAGAGCGAGGAGATGTTGCCGCCGAACCAAACACACCGCCGTGGGTACTGGCGTCGTTGCCGCTACAGTCTAAGGTCGCTTGAGGAGTACGTCGCTGGAGAAGAAGAAGACGAGGGTTGGGGGAGGGGCAGCTGGAGCAAAAGGAGAAGGGAGGAAGTAGAAGAAAGTATAAAGAGGGATTTAGTGGGTTTTGAGAACTGTTTACGAAGGGGAAAGCATGTAATTCTTTATATATTATTACAAAATAATTTTTAAATTCTAAAAAATGAATTTAAAAGATGTTTTAGTTAATTTTAACTTTTTCCTCTAGATTTTCTCTATATTTTGAAATTTACATACTCCAAACAAAATTTCATTTTTTTTTCAAGATTTGTAATATATAAGCATCCATTAAATCTTTTTGGATGGAAGGAAAAAAAATATGAAAATTTTGGGTATTAAAATATATAAGTAAAATTAAATAGTAAAAAAAATTGCAATTACTTGGCTCTCAATAGTTATATAATATTATGAGTGCAAAATTTCGAATAAATTCTAGGCTTTTAGACTTTTATGTTTTCTTAACTTAAATTCCAACAAATTAGCTTAAAATGTCTATAAGTTAATTTCTTTATTTTTTGTCTCCAGTTTTGTAATTTACAAATTTCGACAAAAATTTGTATTTGCAATCCATTGTATTGAAAATGTAACTATTATTTAAATCGTTTTGGATTGATGAAAAAAAACCATGGAAAACTGACTTCATCAAGAAAAATAACTCTTAGTGACATTTTACCAGACATCACGAATAAGCCTGGAATCTTCTTATCGTATCGTGACGATTCTAAAACGTCGCGAAAAATAATATTTCGTGACATTTTCTATGCGTCATGAAAAAGCCACCAATCCGAAAAACTCCGTCTTTTCCCCCCAAAAACACGCCTCAAGTATTTCGTAACGTTTTTTAAACATCACGTAAAATAAGTTTTGGGCAACTTATCGTGACGGAAAAAATTCGTCACCGAAAAACGACAATCCGGACCACTCCATCATTTCCCGCCAAAAACGCGCCTCAAGTTTTCCGTGACGGAAAAAAAGCGTCACGAAAGGCGAAATCCGGAACTCCCCACTTTTTCCCTTCAAAAAAGCGTTCTCTACCTTTCATGACGTATTTAAATAATGTTAAACAGTAATTACTGTTCAGTACCGTCACAAAATCCCAAAATTCTAGTAGTGACTTGTTAGCTCAATTGGCTTTGCGTGGAGAAGACAACCAAGTCAAATCGGAGGAATCACCTCTCTAAGTTACTGATGGGTTGAGAAATAAGTGTTTAGGTGATTTAATTTTCCTGTAAAAAAAACTATATTATTATTAGAATGGACCACAATAACAATAATAAAAATAGGAATAATGTATTTTGATATAAGTGATATATAATCATGAAGTAAATCAAATCATTTAATTCAATCAAATTAAAACTTGAATATTTCATATTTATTGTAAAATAAAAATACTTGCAAATATCTCCACTCAAATAAGAAAGATTAAAGTCAAAATGATTTCAAATCTAAAAACAAAAATCCGTTTGGTAACGTTTTCGCGCTCTAGTAACGTTCCCATTTGCTATTTTTTGTTGGTAACCAATCTTGTTTCTCATTTCCAAATTTTGAGAAACGTTTCCAAAAAAAAAACAAAAGACTAGATTTTGAGAACTACAAAGTGTAGTTTTTCCCGTTTCTGATTTTGATAAATATTAAATAGTGCGTTAAAAAGAGCTATAATTGGTCGGGTGTGCATTTTTTAAGTCTTGCCGTCTCCTAGGTTAGTGTTTCGATTTCTCACGGTATACAAATGTTTAATTTTACTTTTATAATTTCTATGTTTGCAATATTTTCTTTTATAATTTTTTTTAAAGAATCTATATTTTATAATATATATATTTTTTAATTTTTATAATTTATAATTTTTATAATTTCTATTTTTCTGATAAAATATTTTCTATTTTTAAATAAAAAAATATTTTGAAAATTTATTCTTTATTTAAAGCTAATAATTTAGACTTTTATATCAAACAAATTTATATGATAAACTATATGTCAATTATTATATTCTTCAAAGTATATTTTATATCTTTTTATATCATGTCTACCAAATTTTATTTTATCTAAAAATAAAAATAGGTGAACTTGAGTTAAGACATATATCTATGGTTAAAAGGTCGTGGGCCGAAGTCGAATCCTCACCCATATAAATTATTGTACTAAAAAAAATAAAAATAAAAATAAAAACAAGAAACAAGAAATAGTTATTAAATATATTTTTGTTTTTATTCATTTTTTCAAGAAACAAGAAACAGAAATGGCTACCAAACGTATTCCTATTTCTAGTTCTAAAAAAATTAAAAACAAGAAATAGGAAACGGGAACAGGAACAATAATGTTACCAAATGGGCTCTTCATTTCTCGTTTCATGTTTCATATTTTTGTTTTTATTTTTTTAGTACAACTTGCGGGAGTGGGATTCGAACCCACAACCTCTTGATCGAGAATTTATACCTTAACTAAAGTGAGCTTAGCTTATTTTTATTGTTAGTTAAAAACATTTATTAAATATAATATAAAAAGATATAACATATACTTTAAGAATATAATTTATTAAAGAAAATATAATTTATCATATAAAAAATTTGGCAAAGTTTAAATTATTAGCTTTAAATAAAGTATAAAATTTCAAAATATTTTAATTTGAAAAATAGAAAATTTTTTGTTTAATAAAAAAATAATAGATTTAAATATAGAACAAATTTTCAAATATTTAAATTAAAAATATAAAAAAGAAAAAAAGAAAAACAGATCTATAATTTATTAAAGAAAACGTAATTTACAATATAAATTTCTTTTGATATAAAATATAAATTATTAGTTTAAATAAAGAAAAAAAATTTAAAAATTTTAAATTTGAAAAATATAATTTTTTTTGTGTAATAAAGTATAATAGTTTTAAATAAAGAATAAATTTATTTTAAATTAGAAAATATAAAATAAAAACATTAGAATTTTGCGTATCATCAAACCTTGGACTTTGTAGAACATAATACAATTAAAATACATGTGTGAACCGCCAGGTCATTGTTTAATTCTACACAACTTTGACATAAAATATTTTATTCAACTTAAAGCAGTATTTGAATATAAAAATAAAGAAACAGAAATGAAAAAAACAAAACTATTTTTTTATAGTTTCCAAAAATTGGTCTTTTTTTTGGAAATTTGAGAAACCAAATTGGTTACCAAACATGTTTGTTTCTCGTAATGGAACACGAAACGGGAACGTTACTAAACAGACTCAAAATTACGTCAGACTTATATTCCAATTAAAATAAATTAATAAAAAAAGAACAAAAACAAGTAGACATTTGTTTTATTACAAGATTACATCCAAACATCTTGTGAATCCCAATGAAGAAAAAGGCTTGCAAAAGAAAAGGTGAGCACTCCGATACATAAGTTAGTAGAAGTCTCGACAGATCTAATCTCAAATATAAATCGAGATTTAGGCGTACCTGTAAATCAATTTTACCCTTAGCCTTTACGACCAGATATAATGGATGGATCTTGGACATCACTAGTTTTGATACCTGTAAAATCTCTCTTTGATTTTTATTTTTGTTTGTTTGTTTTTTTTTTTTTACATTTTTATTAGTTGAAGTATTGTCTTGTAATTCTCTTTTGCATGTTTTTTTGTTTTTATATTTTAGTATGACATTTATTTATGGTGATTCATTTTAATGGAGGCTTTTTCCTCTTTTTTGAATTAAAGAGGTAAAGTTTACTTTGTGTGTATATAAAAGAGGTAAAGTCTACAAGTTTTGTGTGTGCATATATATATACTTTTTAATTTCATTTTGCAATTATTAAGTTGATTTAGATTAAATAATTTCATTTTTACACATAGTTGTATTTCATATTAAACTATTATATTACTATTAGTACAGTATCATGTAAAATTATAAGATCATTATACTAAAATGCTATACTATATTTTTATTTTTATTTATCATGAAGATTCAAACAATAATTTTAATTTCAATGATTCAAAATTCATTTTAGCCTTATTATAATTAGAAATTTTAAATCATTTCCATTTTTTCAAATGTCAGTATTTGATATCAAAACAAAGCATAAAGATGTCAATTTATAGTTTAATCACCAAAAATTTAACATAACATAAATATAATTTATTCTCCAAATCCGCTAAAGATATTATATTTTAAAACTTCATAGATCAAGTCGACACGAAACTCAAATTGACCATTCAAATATTATGTATTTTATTTTTTTATTCAGACTTCCAATATTTTAGTGGAGATATATAACTTAATTGACTCATATAAAGTTGGCAACAGTCCAATTTTTTTGAACCTACAAGAAAAAAAATTGGTAAGAAGATAAAATTTTGATCCTTGCATATGTTTGTGAGGGCATTAGGGAATCCGGCGAGTGGGATCCGCATCTCTGACCCTCTGCTCTACACTCTACACTCGAATTCAAAAAGGAAGCGCGAAACTCTCATCTCTCTCTCTCTGTCTCTCTCTAGCTGCGTGCTTTTTTCTTGGAGTTTACCCACTGAGAAAACCCCATCCCCAAGTTGTCTAAAACCCCACTTTTCAAGTTTCAATCCCATTTAAATAAACCCCATTTCGTTTTTTGAAATTTTGAATTTCAATTCCAATAGTAAATTCGTAAACCCTCTTTGATTTCTGTGTCTTCTCTTCTCAACTCTCACTTTAAAGTCCTACTCTCGTTTGTTTTCCCAAATTCCCACTTGCATTCTTTGCTTTGTTTGTGTTTTTGTTTCTGCAAAATGAAGGGAATCGAAGATTGTTGTGTAATCTCTTCACCCACCGAAGAATTCGTGCGTTTATTGGGAACCAAGAAGAAGAACTGAATCTGGAGTGGCAAGAATAAAAGGGAGAAATGGAAAAGAGAGGAGGAGGAGGAGCAAGAAGAATATGCTACATATTCCTTGTCTGAGAGCTCTGGAAGGTTAGAAACTGCCCTTATTCCTCTGTTTCTCTTTTTTCTCAAAGAAGGGAATGAGAGATAGATCGTGCTCTCAATGATAGAGATGTTTCAGTGTCTCATTTTTTGAACAAGAAACGAGACTTTTCGTTGATAAAATGTAAAGTGTTGTCACTTTTAGTTTAAGTCTTTAGTAATAGAGAAGCATTTCTAAGATTCTGTTTGCATCCTCTTTGCAGATTAGGAATGGGACTTTTCGTGTTGAGAACTGTCTAATTAGTAGCATTTTTAAGGAAGGTAACATAAAAACATGATGAAGACACAAGGATATAGTAAAGGAAGAGCACCAACAAAGGTGACTGCACAACAATTAGTTTTTGAGTTAAAACAAAAAGTGGTTCTCGCACTAACCAAGCTTGCAGATCGAGACACTTACCAAATTGGGTTTGATGAGCTTGAAAAAACAGCTGAGTGCATAGCCCCAGATATGATTCCCCCTTTTCTATCCTGTATATTGGAAATAGATTCAGAACAGAAGAGTGCAGTTCGACAGGAATGCGTTCGGTTAATGGGCACGCTAGCCAAATTCCATGAAGGTCTTATTAGGCCTCACCTTCGTAGAATGGTCAGCAGCATTGTGAAGCGGCTCAAGGACCCTGATTCTGCTGTGAGGGATGCCTGTGTGGAAACATGTGGAATTTTAGCCTCGAAATTGATTAACGTTGGGGATGAGGGTGATGAGGTTTTTGTCACTCTGGTTAAACCCATTTTTGAAGCCTTGGGGGAACAGCATAAGCATATGCAGTCAGGTTCAGCATTTTGCTTGGCAAGGATTATTGACAACTCTCAGGATCCACCTGTCTCTATTTTGCAGCGGATGTTGGCAAGAACCACAAAGCTACTTAAGAACCCGCACTTTATGGCAAAGCCAGCTGTAATTGATTTAAACAGAAGTATTATCCAGGTAATTGTATTTTTCACATGTCATGAGTTTTTTTGACAATACGATCCCAAAATCTTGCTTCAAACTTCTTGTTTGTCTGTATGTCTAACCAATAAAAGGTGCTTCTAGGTTTTTAGAGTTTACCTTTCTGTATACTTCTTTTTACAAACAATATGTACTGCTCAAATTATATTATTATCATTAAGAGTGATTTCCAAGTGTTTGCATCATTTCTTTTTCCTGCTCTCATGTTATATCCTCAGGTGTAGACACACCCAAGCTTAGTTTTTGTTTTCACTTTAGCTTCTAAACAATGTAGAGAAAGGATTTAGCAACTTTCTGGTGCTTATTGTTGCATGTTAGTGGGGTTTTTTTTAAAAAAAAAATTATTTTTACTTTTAACATTCAATGTGAGTGTACCTTTATCCAATAATGTACAATAAAAAAAAAATCTGTGAGCACCTTAACCTACTATTTATGAATTATGATAGTATGGAAAATCAGCTATAGATTGGTCTTATGGTGCTTATAGCATCAAAATTATTTCACTTGGGCAATTTTTGTAAATCCCCTTCGTATCGTAAGAGGTTTAACGATTTATTTTTCCATTTGACTTTGTATTACAGGCTGGGGGTGCTTCAAATCGAAATATTCTCTCTGCTGCAATGCTTGGGATCCAAGAAGCTCTCAAGAATAGTGATTGGACCACTCGTAAAGCTGCTTCTGTTGCATTAGGTGACATTGCTGCAAGCTGTGGGTCCTTCCTGGGGTCTTTTAAGGCTTCCTGCATTCGCTCCCTTGAATCATGTCGATTTGACAAGGTTTATATAAATTGCGTACATGAATGCATTAAAAAAAATGAACCTGTATCCACTGTTTCACATAATTTTGCAATGGAGTCTTATGCTTGTTATGTTTTTGATAGGTGAAACCAGTTAGGGACATTGTACTCCAGACCCTTCAGTATTGGAATAACATTCAAGGGCCTGATACTCCCGAACCTTCAGAGGCTGGATCTTCGATCAAAGGTCTATTGGTCAATGCCTAATGCCAATATTTTTATAGAACTCCTAATACTGTGTTTGTAGTTCCTACACTGTCCTGGTATTTTAGTAGCCATTTGTCCACAGCTAGTATGTACAACATCTCATGGTTTGTGTTCTTTTCCTGAAGTTTATAGATATGAACTCCTTAAGGAATTGAAGATTGTCTCCCAACTCCCGTTGATCTTCAAACTGTAGAACACTCATTCAGTTTGATACAACTTTAGGTATGAGTTGTATCAAATTTAATGAGTGGTCTAGGGTTTGAATCTTCAATCGAATTCTCTAGGTAGTTCATATCATTTATCTATTAATTTTTAATTTTATATTTTATCAGACAGTCTTGACACGTATTTTGCTTGAATCAATCAAAACTTCTAGGGCTTTTCATTTTCCATTTCAGCTTGCACCTAATACGTTGAATGGTATTTCCCAAAGTTAAGTTCAAGTTATTGTTTGTGTTTCTTATGTTTTACTGTGATATTGGATATTTTATTCTATATTTTCCTTTTTGAATCAATATGTGGAGTTAGTTTTGATAAAATGTTTGGCAATATTAACAATTACTCTTTCTTGGTCTCATGTTTAGTATGACGAATTCGTGCTTTGTTTTACTCTTGTGCCTCTTGTTTCTCTATACGTTTGCTTCTTATTTACTTTTGTCTTGTGCCTTGTACAGAAAACCTTTGTGGTGGTGACTTCAGTGATGTTACTAGTTCCGTAGAACATGGAAAGAAGGTTGCTGCAATTAGGAAGGCAGGTAAGGGTTCTACCAGAGGCAGGATTCCACTAAACATGAGGAAAACATGTCAAAATTATTTGGAGAATACTCAGCATTTTAAGGCAAATGACTGTCATATTGAAATAGCTGTTCCACAAAACCGCAATCTGTCTTTATCAGGATTTCACACTGAAGAATCTGAAGGT
This sequence comes from Momordica charantia, assembly GCF_001995035.1. Next base: position 51,143 of record NW_019104747.1, read on the forward strand.
AGTACTGTCACAAAGACATTTCAAGGAGTGAGTACTGATGCCACAGATATGCAAGATATCGAATATGACTATGTCAGAATGGATGACAAACAAGAATGTTCCTCTGTATCCAATTTTTTACCTGGGCAAGAATTTGTAACAGTTTCCCATGGAAGTCTTGAAGACAGTGGTATGCACAAGACAACAGATAGAAATAAGCGATTTGTCACTGAAGGGGCTGGTAGTGAGGGGCAAATATACTCGACAAAGGTGAAGGATCGTAGAAGTCTTGATTCCGTGGTCACAGAGTCTAGTTGCCAAATTGCACAAGAATGTGACTCAGAAATTGCAAATGACATGGTTTGCATTCGAAAGCATCTTTTAGAAATTGAAAACAAGCAATCAAACTTGATGGATTTATTCAAGGTTAGACTTTAAGGAAGCACTCAATACTTTATAAGTTGCTTGGCTTGCAGATAGAATATATGTGGTTCTGCTTTATGTTATCTTTTTATCTCAGGAACCTCTAGCTCTAACTACCAGGTTAAGTATGTCCAATGAAAATATCTCAATCTGAATGCCATCTGTAGTACCTTCGAAGTTGTAATAGTTACTAACTAGAAGGCATAAAATAGAAATCCTAAGCTTTAACTTTAGAAAAATGACATTTAGTTGTCCTTCCTACCATAAAGCAGAGCATAAGAGACATCCCTCATGCTGTAGTTAGAACACAATATATTGGATAAATTTCTTGAAGTACTAATTTAATGGATACGTTGATGTTGCTGTGAGGTGGGTATGTCTACACTGTAAGTAGTTATCTCTAATTTTGAAAATTTTAGTCATTGAGCTACTATTCATTTGAGTTATTTACAGTATAGCTTATTTGGTTGTTATATAAACTTTGTGTCTTCTCAGCTAATGAACTAATTGTTCTTGGTCTTGCATATAAATTCAATTAGATATGCTTCCATATGGTTTGTTAAGTTACCTTAAAAACTTAATCTCACGAATATAACTTAACAGCTCCAGCAAGCACATAATTGCCCTCATATGTGGCAACAAAGAAAGTTTTATGCTGAATTCTCTGTATGAAATTTGTTTTCTCCTGATGGTGGCCTAGTTTTTTCTTTTCCCTTATTGAGACCAGTCTTCTGTTTCTTCTCTGAAATTGATTCCAGGAGTTCACTTCGGGCATAATGGATAGCTTGTCAGTGATACAATCAAGGGTGGTGGGTTTAGAACATGTTGTTTATGGATTATCTAAGGATCTTTTGCACGGGAATAGATACTCTGATCTGTCAAGCTCTAAATTCACGAAGCAGAACCAAAACTTGAATTCTCCTAGGCTTTCTACATGCACTCCTAGGCCATCTGTAGATATTCCCGGCCGACAGTCTTCGTTGTTGTCGCTTAAAAATTCTAGCATATGGGATGAAAATGTCGCTGTTAGAAGCCGATTAAGTAATGCTGCTAAACATGGAACTGATACTTGGAAAAAGGTCAATTCAGTTAAGAATCCTCCCGAGAAGGATCTTCAGAAGTATTGTAGAGAGGGTAGGCGAAATGGTAGCAGCCATCATCTGCGAAGTACTAATGCAGTGTTTTCTTCATCTCCCTGTGAAAATGTAAGACAATTTTCAGATGGCAAGAACAGCATTTCGAAACGTGTGTCGGGTTTTCTGTGTCAGGGGGATGTGGATGCTGCCTACATGGAAGCCTTGCGTTCTGGTGACGAAGTTGTTCTGTTTGAACTTCTTGATCAAACTGGACCTGTTCTTGAATGTTTGTCACCTAAAAATATCGGCAATATACTCCGTGTTTTGGCATCGTTCCTCCCTGAGCAAAGATTTATTCGTTGTATAATACCTTGGTTGCAGCAGGTAAATTTTCTCAAAACACTTCTATCCAAACTTGAGCTTTAGTTTTATATATTTGATTCGGAATGGTTAAGTATCATATTAATTTTCTTGCCCATGCGAGCAATTTTTCCACTTAGTGGAGTTTGGTAAATTAATTTATTATTTGTTACTGCACAGCTGGATGTTTGATACTAAAGAATTTAGTTATGGCGAGATTTTCAACTTTTCTGTGATTATGGGGCAGTTCCAGTCATTTCATTTTAATAATTTTTTAAACATGAGCTGGATTTATTATGAAATTCTAAAAATAGGATTGAATTCCTTTTTTTTTTTTTTTTTTTGTAGCTGTGACATATAGGATATTTTTGTTAGATTTCTTTAATAAGATAATACTCAAAGAAGCTGATGTGGAGGGTTCTTTATTAGGTAATATAGTGTAAAGGGGTGACTATTGGTACTCGGTATTTTTTTCCTCTTCATCAGTTCTTATTTGTTTGAAGTATTTTTTCCATTAGGAAACTGAATGACATGATCAAGGATTTTCGTTTCATAATTTTCTGAACTTCTAGATCTCGCCTAGTATTTTGTATGACGAATTTTTACCATTCGACATGAGAAGCATTGGGACTGATGCAAAAGTGAAGTGCATTATTGAATTAAAGGCCAAATTCTTTTGGAACATTTTGCTACTTTGAGTTATTTGAGATGTTCTTTTTGGATGATTCAGTATAGACTCTTATACAACTCTTGTTTGTTGTGGAGTTAAATTCTCATTCATTGGTTAGTTTGTCATGTACTTACTTTACAATAGGTAGTTGATTTGAGCACAACGCATGGAGCGAATTCTCTCGGTCTCTCGGTGAAAGAAAGACAAGAATTTGTACTTGCCATCCAAGAGGCTTCAAAAAGTGAATTTTCTAATCCTGCAGAAACAAGACTGGTCACTCAACTAGCAACAAAATTGTGCTATATATGGGGTAAATTTATTCATCACACTATGCACACTGTCTTCAATATGAAAATCGCTTGAAAAATCCTTAGTTGAAGTGAAGTACTTGATGACCTTTAAATCTTAAATATGACATTTACAAGAAAATTCAAACACATCTATACATTTTGTCAATTTTGTTTGCTGATTGTTATTGGGATAGGAATGATATCGTGGTAGTTTGAAATATAGAGTGAGGGGAGGAGAAGAAGGTAGGCAGTTGTCCAATGATTTAGGCTTAAGTGAGAATACTCAAACAAGGGAGGGTCCAAATACCTCAAATACTTGGGACTCGATGGAACAACTTTATCTTATATATTTCAATACTATTCTAGTACTTTTGGTTTCTATAACATCGGCTCGTCGTGGACCATGGTCCTACATACAGATTGTGTATGCTCCTGTGCTGAGTGCATTTTTGTAGTTAGTTATTCTGTAAGACTCTATCATGTACTTGAAAATCTTGTTCCTAACTTGGCTATGTGCTTAGTTTAATGTTGATTAATCTTGGGAAATATTTGTCTCTCGAGGATCTTATAATGTTTCCCATGTTACACCTGTAGAACACTTGAACAAGTAAAGATCTTCTCTGCTTCTTGCTTGGTTTTAGCTGAATATGATAACCTATGAATTATTACTTTCTCTGCAACTGATCTGCAAAAGATTCCAAACAAAAATGAATGTCTAGAACTTGTTTTAGCCTTCTTTAGCCCGCTCGATTCGTGCGTCGTCTGTGGAAATAATTTTGGTCAAGAATTGTTTGCTGAAAAATGTGATCTCTGTTTGAATAGGGCAATGCTCGTGAAGGCGGGCGGTAGATCTCGATGTTGCGGTATTGATCGAAGGATTTCGAGACTGGATTTTGAGAGTAAGTGTATGTTTCAATCCTAAGCACTTTTGTAGTTGAAGGGGGAGATATAGGAAGTTGGCACTCCAAAATTTATTTGCCTTTTTTTCTTCCTTTCATGATTTCTTATCTGTAAGTTGATTTTTAGGCTGTAGCTGAATTGGGATGCAACTTCTTAATTGGTCTTGAATCTTGATAGACTTTTTAGACATCCAGGGGAAGAAACTCTCCTTTTAGACCTTGTTGATAACCACTCTATTTAAAAGATTATATTAGTTTTCTACTGCANAAAAAAAAAAGTTTTTAAGGGTTCTTACATGTTTTTTGTTTTTTGTTTCTCATTTTCAATTTTTAGAACGATAAGCATTTGATAACTATTCATATTTTTCATTTATCATGTTAAAAGAAACATTTCCAAAATTGTGTAGAATTTTTGGAAATAACAAAATCAAGTTTCTTGTTCTTGTTTTCAATTTTTTTTCCCAAATATGGGTACAAGCATTATTTTATCATTTTTTTATTTTTAAACGTACAATAAATATGGCATAAAAATTTTGAATATTTAATTTGAAAAATTAAATTTCATATAAAATTTTTACTTTTTTTAATCTTACATTTTAGAGAACAAGAAAATAGGAAATGGTTATTAAACACGGTAAAAGAAAAAGAAAGATAAAGAAAGAAGAGAGAGTTATTCAACATTGTTTTTTTTATACTTTTAATTATTGTAAGTGGAAATGAAAAACAAGTAACAGGAAACAGGAAACAAGAAATAACAACATTAATATTAAGCATATGACAAAACAAAATACACATACATGGAAGTAATTGGTAACAAAGTTTTAAATATCGATGTAGATGAAAATGTCATGGTCTCAATATCATGGCAATGTCAATGAAAATGTCGATAAAATGTTGATGTCGAAAGATATTTCTAAAAAGGTTATAAAAATAAAAAGTTTGTAAAAACTATATAAATTAACAAATAAGCATTTTGTCATTTCTAAATAAGTTAAAAATAATTGATATTGATATTAAATTTATATTAGCGATATTTTGTTGATATTTTTCATATTTTGTTAGGTGTATATATATATTATAAAAATGTCGATTAATCCCTCGTGTCGATGTTGAATGCATTGATACGTAGAATTATCAATGAAAATATCGATACGTCGATGAATATTGAATACCATGGTCTTTTTAAGTGATCAAGAAAATGCCGTTAATGTCTGGCCATGGAAATGGCTTTAAACTTGCTGGGTATGATGAAGAAGCCAAATTGGAATACACAGTAAGAATATTCTTAACCTTTTTGAACAGTATATTTTGAGATTTAAAGAGGTCATTTATCCATGCCTATGGATGCCAAAATCAACCCAAACCATATATAATGTTGGTTAAATTAAAAAATTTTAAGATTTTGTATATTTAGTTCGTGGACTTCTAAAAATATTAGTGTGACATTGATTATACTAACGAGTAATGATTTGACATGAACCTATAAATGATATATAAGTATGCAATTTTGGATAAAATAAAGATGGGCGGATAAAAATATTTTTGTTTGGTTTTTACTTTATTCAATCAACTTACTTTTTCATGACATACCGTTAGTGCCACTAGACACGTTTCCTTCCATTTGGGTTACAACTCCTTTAACATGCCCCCTCAAGATCATGGTTCTTTTGGCTCATCAATCTTGGTCGGATCTCATTTTTGGACCGGTTACTCGTTTGAGCGTTTTGAGCTCTAATACCATATTAATATTTATGGAGTTTCATCCCAAAACTAATTGGTAATGAGAGGAGTAGCCCATGTTTATTATAAATGATTTTAAGGCAAAAGACGTTTTTCTCATCTTTTATCAGTTAAAGTGTTTTCATAAGTTAAAACTTTATTTGGTCAATTAATGTTTTAATCAAGCATCAATACTGAAAGGGTTGATACATTTTCACAACTTTGATGGACATAAAGATTTCGCTCGGGTAGCCTAGACATAGGACCTCGACCTAAGGTTATGGTTGATTTTTATTAAATTAAGGTTTTTTTTTTCTAATAGACATATTAGGAATGATTTTATACCTTCAAAATTACTCAGACATAAGAAGATGGCGGAGTAAAACCGAAGAAAATTTATGAGAGGCGTTTGGCGCCTATGGTAAAAAATGGTTGTATTTTTAGCTAACTCGAATTAATTGGACTGAGTTTATTGCATTGAGTCTTTAAATATTAAAATCAATATTATCCTTATTATTTGTTACCCTAAAATTAATTACAAAGTCACCGATTAACATCATTTCCCTTAAAAAGGCTTCATTTGTCCCTGAGGATCGATACTCGGAATACTCGTTCCATTTTACTATTTGTGATGAGTGTACACTTGCGCTCTATCATTTATTGTCATTCCAAAATCCCAAACAATTATTTTATGGTTTGATTGGACAATGATTTTATTTTTAGTTTTTTGTTCTTAAAAAAATTATGCTTACTTTCTTAGAATTTCTTTGTTAGGGATACAGGTGCCTCCCACCTCGTGAGCAGCCCGTCTTTACCTGCCAGGCCTACCATACTTCGTGCTTGCAGCATTTTTTCAGATGGTCTTTGCCAGTAGTGCCATCCTCCCCTCTGGCTGCAAGTAAAAAAATTCCAATAGTTCTCGTTTCCTTCTTGTTCATCAATCGAAAATCAAGATAAATTGAACACTACAGCGAGACGTGAAAATACCCAATCTCATTCCGACTTCAATATGTGGAATCGTCTTGCGCCATATGTACTAAGAGTGTTCGGGAGACATGGTCCAATTGAAGAAGACCAAAATCTCAATTGAGAAAAGCTTCTTCAAGACCTTTTTATGATCTTCTAGAGGGCATTTACTCCACCTCAAATAAGACGTAAATCGAATTTCGAATTCTATCTTGTAAGACGAACTCAATGACTTATACAATTCATATACGCAAGCATGACGAATTCTAAAGTTAAGTTTCAAAAACAAACTTTTTTTGTGAAAAATAATTTTTTAGTTTTAAAAAATTTGCTTGAATTTTGATATCATTTTCCAAAAGTAAATAAGAAAACAAAAAAACACATGGATAAATGTAGTATTTATTAAATTAGAAACAAAATAGTTATTAAATGAAGTTTGAGTGTCTAAGTTTCCTCCCTAGTAAAAAATTGAGAGGACATCCTCGTAATTTTCTTTAATCATTCCATCATTGCACTTACAAAGGTGTTCTAAGTATGAAATGTCCTTTTACTCCTAGAGAGTCAATAATTTTGAATTCTCATCCCATGTTTATAACGTGATATTTAAACAAAACAAACAAAAAAGTCTGCAATTTTATTTATAAAAATAAAAATAAGATCAAATTACAAAATTTGGTCTATAACTTTCAAAATCATGTCTATTTAATTCTTCTATTTTAAAAAATTTCTAATAGATTCTCGATCGTTCAATTTTTTGTTTTTGCACCACTAACTACTGTTCATTTGCACCACTAAACACTTAAACATTCTGAAATCAACATGTCATATAATCATATTAGACAAATAATATAGTCATCAGGGCATGTAAATATCGAATTATATTAGACACAAATTGAAAGATCAATGACTTAAATTTTTTTTTAAAGTACAAAGACCAAATAGATACGACTTTGAAAGTTCGAGGACCTACTAGAAATTAAGTACATATACTAAATAGACACAACCCTTAAAGTTAGGTATCAAATTTATAATTTAACTTAAAAATAAGATTAAAAATACTATTAGTCCCTCCCTGAATTTCAGTTTGTAATGGGATCTACTTACCGTACTTTCAAATCGGTAACAATTTAGTCCTTGAACTTTGGTATATAACAATTTAGTCCCTATAGTTTAAAGTTTGTAATGCTTTAGTCTCTACCATAAATTTTTCTATGAAGTTTTTTATATATGTACATCAATAAATTGATGAAAGACCAAATGTATTTGTAAATTACAAAAACTAAATCATTGTACGATAAAAAATTGAGACTTAATTTTGTTGAGATTTTTTACAATAGGGACTATAGATTGTTATAAATTTTAAATAATAAAGACTAAATTCTTACCTACTAAAACCTTGCTAAGTATTATTTTTAAAATTCATCATGTTTGAAAATAAATCAAAAACTTTTTTTAAAACGTCTGATTGCTTAAAAATTCATTTTCTAATAAATATTTGAAAAATGATTAGTTAAGAAATTCTTTTAAAGGGATTGATATTAAACACTCCAGAGATGATTATTCATTACAAAAAATGTAAAAAAGGTGATTAAATTAAAAGATGTTCCAAACTCACCATAAGATTATTATATTTTGGCTACGTAGATTTAATTGTTTTGTTTTTAGGTTTTTGTTTTTAAAAGTTAAGCCTTTTTTCACGGTTTCTCTATTTTTTTGCCCAATTCTAATTTCTAAAAGCAAAATATCTCTAGTGCTAAAAAAAGTAAAATATTTCTAAAAGTTAGACACCAAAGAAAAAAAATACATGGATGGAAATAGTATCGATAAAATAAAAACTTAAAAACAAAATGATTATTAAACTTGGTATAATTTTTTTAGTTTTTAAAACTTCACTTAGATTTGAAAATGTTTATAAAATAAATTAAATAACTAAATAAAGATACATGAAAATAAAAAAACAAAATTGTTATACAATAGATGTCCTTTTTTTAGTTTTTTGAATTTTTAAAATGTCTATTTTTCCAAGAATAATGTTTGGAAAATAGATGGTCATCCGACGTGTAGTTGGACGTATGAGGTATATTCATGGGAAGGTACCATTCTCTTTTAAAGTTTGTTTTTTTAAAAATAGATTTCTTGGTTTGTTTTAAGTTTTTTTTAGATTTTTTTATAGTTAAATTTGATTTGATTTTTGTTTTTATAAAATATTAAAAAAATCTTAAGAGTGGCACGTACAAAACCTAGACAACTTGTGGATTTAAAAACAAAAAAGAACAAATCAAGAGACGATCCCCTATTTTACAAGGGAAAAAAATCTAAAATCTAATCACTATAGCTGCAGCTCTAGGTCCTCTCTTCAAAAGACGACCGCTTGTTTTCCAAGCATTATTCTTATTTGGAAATAGTTTGGTGGATGAAATATTTTTGAAATAAGTTTAACATAATAGGCAATATTATAAAGAAAAAATCCTTTTGGTCCATATCTTCAAAACTTTTAACACAAATTCTACACGTAACGAAATCTCTTTAATATAAATTCATAATTACATCTCAATAAATATAGTAAGTGTAAATGTTAAAATTGTGATAGAAAAAAATGAGATTAAAAATAAAAATTAAGAGACTAAAATAGTCGCTTCGTAAAAATACAGATACTAAAATGAACATTTTATGAAATTACATGATAAATTAAAATAAATCAAATTTAGAATTACAGAAATTAAATCAAAATCAAAATTATATAAATTAAAATAATATTTTGACCAAAATTTAATCATTTATCAATTTACGTTACAGTTTTAATTTTGCATGAATATGTACAAAATCAATATTTTATTATATATATAGATCCCCGGTGTCCCCTATGTCGGAGAAGGAAGAGGGAGTAGGACAGGTCTGAACCGTACCGCTTATTTCCCCGCACGAGGAAAACGTGATTTTCGTGCCCTATCACTCATTCTGCATGAGTTTTTTTTTCTCTCTCTTTTTTTAAATTATTTATGTTTTTATTAAAAATTAATAATAATAATATATATATATATATATATTTTTTTTTTTTTAATTCCCACTTCAGATTCTCTTCCACTTCTTTGTTATCTTCCACTACTAAGTTTTTGTTACGTTTTTTATTTTGTCAATCTAACAGTCGCTCACATATGTTAAATATACGTCAAGAAGTAAACATTTTCATATACTCGTGCGACACAAGGACTATATGTCACACAGGAAGTGTATCGATATTTACATTTTACATAGTATCATAAATACTTTTTAAGTTATTTTTTTGAGTACGATACGTGAGGTGGAAGATTGAATTCACAAACTCTTGGTTGGAGATATATATTAATTATCGTTCAGCTATACTCGCTTTGACTTTTTAAGTTATTTTATTAAAATGGTGAATGTTTATTATTTTTATAACTTTTTTACGATAGATATTTCTAAACAAGTTGAGATTTTAACATTTCCATCAACGTCGATATTGAAAACATTGGTCAGATAGATAAGTTTTTAATGGGTGATTTATAGAGAAATTGTTTTTAATAGGTTTTTTATTTTGAAATTTTAAAATGTCCTATTTCACCCCATTTTGCCAAAAAAAATTTGAGAAATTTTTTTTTTTCACCCTAAAATATACGTTAGCTCCTCTCTCAATTTGTTTATCTCTAATTTTATTTCAGCATTTATATAATAACAAAAAATAAAAAATATATTATTAAATATATTTAAATCAAACTCATACTTCAATTTAACTTAAATGTAATATAGAAGATACTAAGAAAAGTTGCATTTATCCTATATTTGAAGAAAATGAAAATTTATGATATTTTTCAAAATACATCAATTTATGCCAGGGAGTGAAATTCTTTAATTTTTATTTGGTTTCTTTCTAACTTTTTTCTTTCTCTAAATTTTTTTATCAAACTTTTTTTCTCTCTAAAATTTTTGCTCTCCTCTTTTTTAACTTTTTTTTTCTCTCCAAAATTTATTTTCCACTCTAAAACTTTCTTCTCTCTTAGTTTTTTCTCTGTAAGAATTTTTAACTCTTTCTCTAACTTTTATTCATGTATTGTCTCTCTAATTTTTTCTCTCTTTTATCTTTTTTTCCCCCTCTTTTCATAGCTTTTTTTTCTTCTCAACCCTAAAAATCATATCCATCTATAAATTTTAAAAATAATCGTTTTGGTCTTTAAATATTATTTTGTCACTTAATATTCGTTTACCCAACCATTAACCTTCCAATCTATGTAGTTTCAATACAAGATCAAATCTACGTTACTTTTTTTTTTTTTTGGAGTTAGTAAATCAATAAGTTCCTACCCATATACTTTGAAACTACACAATCAAATTATTAAAAGAAAAATAAATGTAAAAATCAAAACAGTTATATTTTTTAAATTTCTTACTAAAATAGATATTTTAAAAATAATATAAAATAAACTTGAAAATTGATCGAAAAAGACGGATCAAATTTAAAATTTTATGGACTAAAATGTGACTAGAACCAATATTATATTATATTTATGGAGTTCTGCATCGAGCATGTTTAAAACGTGGTCGTATTAGCTCATCAGAAGACGACACAAAACCTAATGAAAAAAACAGAAAGAAAATCTGATCTGCAGAAATTATCGTTATCATGGCACCACACACTAAAATAATATTAATAATAATAACTTTTTCCTTCTTTGTATTTTTTTTTTCAAATCCAACTCATTTATTTGATTTTTTTAGACAAATTCATTTATTTGATTAACCTTCATATCTATTGAAATTATTGATGTTTACTTTTTTTTAAAATAATTTTTACTCAAATTTAATTACTAGATTTATTATATAAAAGGCATTTATGTTTAAATTTTATTTTAATTCCTGCACTTACGAAATTATTATATTTTAGTCTCTTGAGTTTTAAAAATATTTATTTTAGTTTTTGAAAATTTTGGAATCGAAATGGTGGGTCTTTTTTTATGTTCATAAATTGAAAATAGATATTTTAGTTCAGGGAGCAAAACAGTTCTATTTTTTAATTTAAGGATTAAAATAAATATTTTAAAATTTTTAAAATCTGTTATAAACCTGGAAGTTTTAGAGATTAAAATAAAATAAGTCAGAAAAGTTTCAATAAACAAAGTGAAATTTAAATTTAAGAAAAAAAAAACTTTCCTTTTATTTTTAAGCAAAATAACCAAAAACAAAAGAAAACCTGCGGGTACATATTTAGGTCTCTCGCATATAAGAGAGCTTATGATAAATGTAAATGATAAATTACTTGAAAAAACATCTCATTAATTATTAGACAGTGTAAGTTGATTAAAAAAAATTATTAGAAAGTGTAACTATCACACTATTTAAAAAATTTAAGAAATATATATATAAAACTTTTTAAAGTTTATAAATGGATTGTTTAAAATAATATTTTGTCCATTTTATTTTAGGATGCAATGAAAATGTCGATTTATCTCTCACATAGATGTTGAACTCATGGATATATGAAAATGTACGTCAATGAAAAATTAACAAGGTAATTTATAAAACTACACTAGAAAATGTTTTAAAAAAACATCTATATAAATATTTATTTTTTCTAAAAGGTTGATGACTACTTTGAAAACAATTTTTTTTTTAATCTTATAGATTCAAACTAATATATAATTTATAGAAATGAATACCAAACCAAAAGTATTCCTAATTAAAAATTGCACCTATGCTATCTTCACACTCAAAAGAACTTAAAAAGAAGTTCTAGGATTTTTTCGTAGCATTCTCTCCCCACACCATTTGAATGTATTCTTTAAAATATTTTTTTGTTAAAATACCATTTTGGTCATATATTCGAAGATTTATTTTATTTTAGCTTTTATACTTAAAAATACCTATCTAAATTTAGTCCGTGTACTTTTACTAAATTGTAAAATTAGTCTTTCACCGTGAGTTGGAATAAGTATTAAACAAAAAGAAAAATAAATAAATAAATAAAGCTCCTACCAACTTTCTTTCCACTAATTTGGAAAATATATTCACATTGTATCTTTATTTAATGAAGGTTGTATTATTATTATTTTTGGTCTAAGATGTAATTAGATTAATTTAATGAATGTCGCATGGTAGAAAGCTGTCTTTTAATTTAATTTAGTACTAATAAGTCATTAATATTTAGTAAACTGGGGGTATGAGTTAACTAGAGGTAGTGCTTAAGGGGTGTTAATTATAAGGACGTTGGAATATATATATGTTTTTTAAATCTCTTTTGTGAGTGTTACGTGTATGTAGAATTAGTGGATGAGTTTTTACTCATTATTTTTAATTAATAAAATGATAATTTATGTATTATAAAAAAAATCAAGGTTAAATTTGTCTAAAAATATTCTCTTCCACGTCTGTATCTTTTAATATATATTATAGATATAGATATTAAAAGTAATTCGGAAAGATATGTATTTATTTTCCATTGTAATTTTATTTATTTCTTCTAACATCTTTAAATTAGGTTAATGTTTAACGAATAATTAAAAATTATACATGAATAATTAAATATAAAATACAAAATATAATAAAAACACTAAAATACTGCTTCTATAATTTATATATATATTTGGTTTTCCTTTAAGATGGTATTAAGGTGGAAAAATATTTGGATCGTTAACAGTTAGAACTAAATTTGTCCTTACAACCATTGAAAAGGTTAAGAATCCTTAACTTTTATAAAAAATATCTATTATTGTATTTATCTCTCTTAATTGTCAAATAATGGGTAAAATATTCCCGCTGTCTTACGTAGTAAATCAAGTTTTAACTATAACCAGTCATGTTATTTTAAGATTTTTTTTTCCTCTATCTTATGCTCTTTATATTTTCCAGAAAACCATTGTCTTGGTTCGGCAGGCGCAGAAGAAGGAAGGTGAAGAATGGAGCATTTTCTGGTCTCTCTGTTGATATTTTTCGTGTCCGTTGTCTGCGTGGGCCTCTTCATCCTGTTCTACAAGCACAAATCCCCGTTCTCGTATCCAAACATTCCTCCCGGCGGCATCGGATTTCCGATCATCGGCGAGAGCCTGGAGTTCTTCTCCACCGGATGGAAAGGCGAGCCGGAGAAGTTCATCTTCGACCGCATCAACAAGTACAAGTCCCACATCTTCAAGACCTCCATCGTCGGCGCTCCGGCCGCCGTCTTCTGCGGCCCCACCTGCAACAAGTTCCTCTTCTCCAACGAGAACAAGCTCGTCACCGCCTGGTGGCCCGACTCCGTCAACAAAATCTTCCCCTCTTCCACCCAGACCAGCTCCATGGAGGAGGCCAAGAAACTCAAGAAGCTCCTCCCCCAGTTCCTTAAGCCCGAGGCTCTCCACCGTTACATCGGAATCATGGATGCCCTCGCCCACCGCCACTTCGCTTCCTCCTGGGAGAACAAGGACCAAGTCCTCGTCTTCCCCCTCGCCAAGAGGTAACCACTTTGACACCATGTTTAGGATCAATAAATCACTTCTCAATAATTCAAAAGCTTAAGCGGATAGGTTCGACAAGTTTAATTCTCCATTTACAGCTTCACCTTCTCGTTGGCGTGCCGGCTGTTCGTGAGCGTGGAGGACGAAGCGCACGTGGAGAGGCTATCGGGGCCGTTTCAGCACATTGCGGCGGGGATCATATCGATGCCGATAGATTTTCCAGGAACGCCGTTCAATCGAGGAATCAAGGCGTCGAACTTCATCCGGAAGGAACTCCTGTCGATCGTGAAGCAGAGGAAAGTGGATCTGGCGGAAGGGAAGGCGTCGCCCACGCAGGACATTCTGTCTCACATGCTTCTCACGTGCGATGAGAACGGAGCGTACATGAACGAATTGGACATCGCCGATAAGATTCTCGGCCTCTTGATCGGCGGCCACGACACCGCCAGCGCCGCCTGCACCTTCATCGTCAAGTTCCTCGCTGAGCTTCCCCACATCTACGACGGCGTTTACAAAGGTCAGCCACCTTTCATTTCTTTTTCACACATAAACCCCATTTAATTCCCTTCTAATATTAAACAAAAACTTCAAAACTTTCCAAAAAAATTAAATTGGTAATCTATCTTAATAGATTCAAACTCACTAAATTTTTTGTCAAAGTAAACATAGTTGGTTAAAAAACAAAAAATTGACTACCTTTTAGTGGTAGATTAATAAGGGGTAGTATATTCGAACTTATCTATTTGTTAAAAATTAAAACCAAAGGTAAGAATCTCTAATTTTTTAAAATATACATTCTAAAACTTTTAAGAATCGGAATAAAACAAGTTTAAGAATAGAGGGGTAAGATAACGTTTTAGTATTTTTTCTCTTTTCCCCAAATATTTCATTTTTCCTTTAATGTTTCTCTACCCCATTTAATTTACTTTTTTCTCTTTCACATGAATTTCTACCATAATTTTAAAGTTTCTAGTAAGAAAAGGTGAAAATGTTGACATTTTACCAAAGAGACAAAAGAGGAATAGTGGCTACTGTGGAAGGACAACCAATCGAAACAATAGGGAAAATTAATTTTGTGTAAATTTTGAAATGATAAAATTTAGGTGCTCGCTGATAAGTAGGTATCTTTCTACTTAATATTATTAAAAAATTAACAACTCTTTATTTTTTTTTCTTTCAATCTCTTTATACATTCATTTATAATGCCAGTAGATCTAAGAAGTTAAAAGAGGGAATTTTGAAAGAGATGGGGAAGAGAGAGGAGAGAGAATAAAAACCAACCATTGGTCCTTATGAAAATGATAAATGGTAATACACGATTTAAGGTAAATCGCGATATGTCTATACGATTTATGTAAATTGTGTTGTTTTCACCTTTTAATTACCTATTTTTGGAATTAGTTTTAAAACTACCTTATTTTTCTTAAAAAATATATTATTTATGAATTTTTTTTTCTAAAAAGACAAAGTTGAATATTGATATAATATCAGTTTGTTTGCTTTATTATCGAGTTTTTCTTTTTGGAAGAATAATATTTAAGTACTTCTTTATACCGACCACATTCAAAATTTTATTTATTCGAACTAAAATTATTCTACCCAAACAAAGAGTTTAATCTCCCAATTGATTAGCTAATTAATTTTCTTTTTTTTTTTTAAATTTAATTTTGAATAGAGCAAATGGCAATAGCAAAGGCGAAAGCCCCAGGGGAGCTATTGAACTGGGAAGACATACAGAAAATGAAGTATTCATGGAACGTGGCTTGTGAAGTGCTGAGACTTGCTTCCCCACTCCAAGGGGCCTTTAGAGAAGCCATAAACGACTTCGTTTTCAATGGCTTCTATATTCCCAAGGGTTGGAAGGTAATTTCACTCCTACACATCGTCGTACCTTTTTATTATTTTTTATTTTTTAATACAACATGTGGGGTGGGGATTCGAATTCACAATCTTTTAGTTGGAGATATGTATCAATTATATGATACAACTGAGCTATACTTGCTTTGACAATACATTATTGACCTCGGTACATATTTCAACGTCTTAATTGTTTATCTTAGGACGTAGGTTTGAATAACTGCTCAAAAGTTAAAAGCTAGATATTTTTTTAAAGAGGAACATATTTTTGTATTTTATCTTTTTTATGCATTATACTTTTTCAAATATAAAAATTTAGGAGGGAGAGAAATTATGGAGAAAATTTGACACTCTACCCTTCATATATCAATTTTTTTATTTCAGGAAGAACCAAAAAAATGGGCAATTACGTTTATGTCTCCCCAGTATTTGTGATGTGATATTGAAATTAATTAATACTAAAGTAAATTATAATCTTATTTTATTCCGGTTATTTGGAGCTAGATGTGATGTGAAACTCTGAATTATGTGTTTGATCAAAGCAATGTCTAATTATGAATTTTTCTATTTATTTTTAGAAAAAGGAAGTAAACTTTTCGATTGTTGCGTTTTGGGTTGCACGAAATTTAAGCTGCTACACGAATTTTGTTAGATTAAGAGCATTTTAAATTTATTTATTTTTTTGAATTAAAAGATTGTTTGCCCGAGAATTCGAACCATCTTAATCAGTTGAGCTAGGACGGTTTGTAATCATTTAAAAAAAAAATACCATTTTGATGATTGCAGTTATATTGGAGTTCAAACTCTACACACAAAAACGCAGATTACTTCCCCGACCCTTATACATTCGATCCATCAAGATTTGAGGGCAACGGTCCAGCGCCCTACACTTTCGTGCCCTTCGGCGGAGGCCCGAGAATGTGCCCTGGAAAAGAGTATGCCAGGCTCGAGATCCTCGTGTTCATGCACAACTTGGTCAAGAGATTCAAATGGGCGAAGATACTCGAGAAAGAGAAGATCGTCGTCGACCCGATGCCAATTCCTCAGAAAGGCCTCCCCGTTCGCCTTTTTCCTCATAAAACTGTCTCTGCTTAGCTCCTATTTCTGTTGCCTAATTGGTGTTGTAAGACTATGAATAATTGATATATCCTTCTTACTTATTCCCCTTCCACTTTGAGTTGATGTCTATTGGATGTATTTTATGGATCATTTGTATAAAATATTAGAGTTGGTCAGATATTATTGCAGTTTGCAGCATAAAGAAAAAAGTCATCTTCATTCTCTGTTTTTGAATTGTAATTTTGTTTTTGAAATAAATTAAAAGGGTTTGAATGATTTTAGTACAGTTTTGAAGTTAAATAGTTTGATACCAAAGAGTACTATACTTGAATTTTTTTAGTACAATATGTTGGATGGAGATTCGAACTCGTGATCTTTTGGTCGAAGATAGACATTTTAATCAGTTGAGCTATATTCAAATTTGGCTAGCCCACTGAAATTTATGTATACTAAAACTTGATCTTTTGGTGTGCGATTTTATTTGATTTTTCCTCTCTTTCTATGTTCCTTTTATTAGTAAATTTTAATTTGAAGATAACTAATCGAAGAAAGATGTCATGTCCCCATCAAAATTTTGTTTTGATATGAATTAATACGATTCATGATTTAAGGCCTTAGTACACTTTTGAAGTTAATGTCATTCTTTTTTGGGTAAACTTTTGAAGTGAGCTTGAGTGACTTCTCTTTGGGAGGGTAAAACTTGCTTTTTGAGGCTTCGATACAAAGAAACAAGATATGTACTGTTGATGCAGAAATTTGGCTTCCGTAGATCTCTTCAAATTCACACCAATCTTCTAGAATTAAAGGGATCGATAAGACCTGCAAAACAGAAGAGTACTAAAGACCAATGCGACTCTTACCACATAGGCTATGATGGTTAAGTCAGAATCAAAGTAGTCGAGTATAGAGAGTAAGGTATTTTGGCGTAGCAAAGAGTAGAGATTTGTAGCATACCTCTAAGGTTTGGCTCACCCTCTTATTTATAGAAGTCGAATCTTAATCCTTTTAGGATTCACAAGAGTCGAATCCTAATCCCTTTAGGATTACAGAAGTCAAATCTTGATACATCTAGGAAATCTAGAGTTGGGCTCGTATGCTTCATTACGTGCTTAAGGTCAAATCGAGAGTCGAGACGGGATGGTTCAAGCTGGAATGTATAACGATCAGGATGAACTATTATAGTTCTCGGTCGGGGGGCCGAAAAGGTTTCGGCGTCGAGACCTGGTCGGCACAAACCACTGGTCGGCTGAGGGCTAGCTCGGGTCGCCGAGTATCGACCCTCCTTCTTAGTTCGTGCCTTCTCTCGGCTCTCCTTCGGCCTTCTTTCGCCTCGTTGGATCTCATTTATCTCTTTATAATAGTAGCCTCCACTCTCAAAATAGAAGGCAAAAAGCATGCTAAGGTTTCTATATTGAGAGTACTTACCGCTTGGTCACCCATGGACGACTATTCTTGTGGAATAGCAACCATACCCTATTGTCATTGTCGGTTGTCGTTTCATGGGCTGGCCTTCCTAGCACCCATACTTTTCTATTGTAGTTGGCTGCAATCAAGTCTCTTAGGGTCTACTATACAGTTAGTTTTAACCGTTAGATTTGGGCCTTAGGATCTAACTTTTGCCGATGATTTTATACCCTAGAATTTACTCTTGAGTTTCTAACATATTTGGCTTCCGCCAATGGTTTCATACCCTGAGTTTAGTCGGCACCCTTGGGTTTCTAACCTATTTGGCTTTTGTCGGTTTTTTACCTTAATTTTAATCAACACCCTTAGGTTTCTAACCTATTTTGGCTTTTCCCAAATGGTTTATAACCTGGGTTTCATTGATTGGTTTGACTTGCTTTTTTTTTTGTTTTAACCTTGCTGGGCCTGTACACATGCATTTTTCAGCACCTTTGGGATGTTGGGTGTGTTGTCCTAAACTCGTAGTTTGTATTCATCTAAAAACAAATTTATATTCAATAAAGTTTTATTCAGTCAATATGTTGTTAAATTCATAACAATGCATTTTCTAAATCCAATAAACTAAACATCCAAGGTTATTATCATGTAACTGAGATAGTATATATATTGGGTATATATTTGATATATCCTCGATATACAAGTGGATAATGTCCCGAGAATAACCTAAAGGGTCTATAGTATATGGATAAGGCTGGGTACCTTATCCTGGCAACACTATGGATACGACCTACTTTGTAAATGTTACAGACGACCTGATTTAGGTCGTTCGTGTGGAAACATGCGAGTAAGGATATCCTATACAATGAGTTTGTATAAGACCAGACCACGAAATAGCCGATCTTTAGGTGTAATGCTATTGACTACCAGATTGCTATTTCATAGGATGACCAGACAACTCATTCTCAATCCCGAGTGAGTTATGGACTCCTACCCGTGAGAGCTCATCCTTTGATCTGTATGGGTGAGAGTGACCCGAGTCGTCGACTCAATATTCCTACCATTTAGGGGACGAGACCGAGTGGAGAGTTGGGAACATAACTTCACAAGATGGAATTCACTCCTCCCCGACTTTAGAGGAGTAGATGAGTGCTGTCTTAAATGTTGACTTCGGGACTTGAACAACGGGCCCTACCCTCTAACTGGTTTGAGAGGGACTTCCATTTATTGGTCGGACCATAACCGGGTTGTTTATTAGAGGAGCAGTGGTATTTAAGGAGTAAGATGTAATACAAGGGGGTAAAACGGTAATTTGACCCATCTGTGGTTACGAAAACTTGTGAAGGATTGACTTGCCGCTAATGGTCGTATATCCGTGGACATGAAAACATTCTGCAGTGAGAAGAGTGCAGCGGTGGGTCTTTAGTGAAGTGACTTGTAGTTAACTAATGTTGATTAACTTGGTTAATAAGTTTGACTGATTAATTTCGTATCGTTAGAGCTTCTGATCTGTATGTCCATTAGATCTCATTACTAGCTCACAACGGGTAAAACTAGGATCAAGTCTTTAGAAATTTTTGAAAGGTTCAAATTACTCAAGAGATTATATATGTATGTTGATACATTATAATATATATAGTTAATTCTAATTAAAACTATATATTATGAGAGAAATTATTTGAATGAGATTAAAATAAAATTACTATGAATATGATTCATATTAAAACTATAGGTTAAAAATAATGTGCATATGATGTACATTACAATATAGGTCCTACGAGAGAAATGTTTTGAGGATATGATTCTATTTTGTAATAAATAATTAAGTGTTAATTATTTATTTAATTAATATATATTAATTATTATTAATATTAATATTAATTTAATTAAAATAAAATAAAACTCGCTTGCAAAATTGCAGGGGAGTGAGGAAGTTTAATGACGTGGGGTAACTCCCCACGTCATGTTGGTTTTGTTTTTGGTTGCAGAATTGTTCTGCTAAACAAAAACAGAACAGGAAATTCTTCTGCAAGCTGCTTTCAAGTTGAAAATCTCTCCCCCTCAAATTCCCCTTGGACTTGCAATCGTTGCTCCCATAAGCAAAAGTCCTCACCAGAGACATAGCAAGAAAGATCATTTTGTGGTGTCAATTGGGTTTATTGAAGAACTGTTCATCAAAGGTAATACCCGATTCCCCTATATTTTCCTTTGGTTTTATGGTTTTGTTCCTCAAAATTCAAGAACAAAGATCGTGTTCCGCTGTGGGATTTCTATCCCATCATGGGATTCTCTTCCTCGGTTTCACTGACTTACTTATAGCTTATCGACCTGCTTCTAGGTCTGTCTCAATTCGAGTTCTTTGACCAACTGTTGATTAACTTACCCATGCACCCACTTGAGGAGTTTTCATTTAGAATAAAAGATAAATGCTCAAGTAAAAAACAATTAATTAGATTTCAGATGTTAGGAGCTTATTTTAATCACAAACAAGTAAGTATCTTTAAAAACATAAAACTTTGACCTAATAAAAAATCAACATGCGGTTTATATAGAAAAGAAATAAATCTATGCAACTACCAAAAAATTAAAACTAAACTTGCATAATCATAAACAAACAAAATTTAAACAGTAAATCTATCATCATTCGAAGTAGAAACTCTGTATGTTGATTAGTTGCTTTTCTAGGTATTGTAGTAGTATTCCTATGATGCTCGTTATTCTTCTTTTTCCTATTAGGTTTTCATCCTACAGGTCCCCCTAATATCATCTTTATCTCCATGGCGAGAGACTTGTTATTTTGGTCGTTGCTTGGAGTCACCTTGGAATTTATAACAAATTCTTTGAGGTGGCCCTTGGGGATGAGATCCTTGACCTCTTCCTTGAGATCATAACATTTCTGTATTGAGTAACCATGATTCCGGTGGAAGAGGCAATATCTTTCTTTGGTTCCTTTGTGAGATGGCACTTCCACATTTTCAGGCCATCTGAGTGGTTTCTAGTCTTTAATCTTCATCAGAATTTGTTCGATTGAGACTATTGTTGGGGTATACTTCCTCAGAGGATCGCGTTGACCTGATCGGTCTTGTGTTCTGTCAAAATCTTGCTTTGAATGGAGTAACTCTCCTGCGTTCATGTATTTCTGGGCTTAACTTAATGCTTCTGAGAAAGTTGTTAGGGTTCTTTTTCCAAAAGAGAATAACAGCGTCTCATCTTTTACACCAGATACGAAAGCGAGAAGCGATGTTCCATCAGTGAGATCTTTAACTAGTAATTTTTTCTTGTTGAAGCGAGCCATGTATTCTTTGAGACTCTTCGTCGATCCCTGTTTTATCGTAAGGAGGCAGGTGATAGGTTGACCCCTATTACGTCCTCCAATGAATTGAGGGACAAATGCCGTGACCAATTCTTTGAATGAGAGAATTGACTTTCTCCTCAATTGTCGAAACCAGATGTAGGTCATGCCAATTATTGTGAAAGAAAATACTCTGCATCTGATAGCCTCTGTCATCCCATAGAGGTCCATCAATTCTCTATATTTGTCCAGATGGTCAATGAGATCTGTTGATCCATCATATTGCTTGATAGCAGGGAGTTTGAACTTTGGAGGGATCTTTTCTCTCATTATTTCCTCCACGAATGACGAATCTGCTTGATCTATTGTCTTGTCAAGATCGTATCATCTGTCATTTCGTTTTTTACTAGATTTCTGCGATTTTTCTGCATACCCATGTCGGCTAAGTGATTTTTCTTCGTCCATGGTGTTCCCGAGGCTTGGTCGGACCTCCTATTTCCTTCCACTGCTGTGACTTTTCGTGCCAGTGGGTTGTTTGTCGATTACAGGAGCTTTATCCTTCCGTCGATCCCACACGAGTGTAGGTGACCTCTCTTCTTGTTGCTTAAGTTTTTTGAGAATGAGAGATATACTTTGCTCTCCTATTGTTCGGGAATCTCAATCGGTCGCCCTTTCTGTCTTGGAATCTGTTAACTTGTTTTGTCCAGGACCTGCTCCAGCACTTGTCGACCTGCTTCACCCTCGCCCTCTCGGGTAGGTACAGCCCTCGCGTGGTATGGCATTCGTCCTCGGAATGTTGCGGTTTACCTCCAGAATCCATGTTGTTTTGTTTCTCCCAGGAATTGTCCTGGATTTTTTCGATTCATTTGTTTTGGGTTATACCTCAGAACTTGTCGATTTGCTTCACCTTAGACTGTCGCAACGTCATCGCAACGCGGAGCGGCCGACGTCATCCCCTGACGGGTCTCTTTTGAGATTAGGGTTTGGAGTCGCCACCAATCATCTACGAGGTGTGATTGGTCACCTATTTAAAAAATTTGGTCTACGAAAATAGAATTTTGGTTCGGTTCGGGAGTCGGTTGAGCGTAGGGAAGGTGTTAGCACCCTACGACACCCGTTCGAAAACGGTACCACATTCTATCATAAATTATCCTATTATTTTATTTGGTCCAAGAAAAAA
>NW_019104747.1:74073-86413 GCF_001995035.1 Momordica charantia
TTATATTAAAAAAACATTTTATCTAAAATAGTTGTTTGGTAAAATAATGATATATAAAAAAACATTAATTTAGGCAAGCAAAGACTCGAATCTAAACTATGTGAATTACTCCTAAGTAACCTACCACTATGCCGACACAATATGATACAACTTAGTATTAATTCTTATCATACAAATCTTTATTTTAAAAAAATGTTTAAAAAAAAATAAAAATAAAACAAATAAAACTAGAACGAAAAAAATAATAATAAAATAAAAAATAAATATTTAAAACTTATTTTAAAAATAATCAAATCATATTTAAACAAATTTATTTTAAAATATATCAAATGATATTTAAACAAATTTATTTAAACAAATTTATTTTAAAATATATCAAACCATATTTAAACAAATTTATTTTTAAATATATCAAATCATATTTAAGCAAATTTATTTTAAAATATATATAATCATATTTAAACAAATTTATTTTAAAACAAATAAAAAAAATCAAATCATTTCTAAAACAACTTTTTTCTATACCACGTACTGCAGTGAGGAAGTTCTAGGTGTGCCCGCGGGTCTGAAAACTGTGAAGGAGCACTCGAGGTCGAAGTCAGGTGGTCGGTGATCCGTGCGTCGGTTGTAGAAGTTTTGCGCCAGACTACTATGGTGCAAGTTGTCTGAACTTGTGATCAGCGGGGGACGTGTGCGGTCTGTGTATCGTCGGGGTCGTCGACCTGGGTGAAGAAGAAGAGAAGGTGATGGTAGAGCGAAGGAAGTGAATTCTTCTGTATGGGTGTTCTGTCCATCCTCTCCTTCCCACTGCAGCCCTCCTTAAATACAGATAAAAAAGAAAAGGGGTAGAGAAGAGAGAAAAAGAGGGAGGAGATGAAGGAGAGGGGATACACGTATGAAGGAAAAAATCAAAGGGAGAAAAAAAAACTGTTAAATAAAACAAAATCTCTTTTTTTTTGAAATAAAATTATTTACTTAAAAACAAATCATTTTTATTTATCTATTTTTATTTTAATAATAAAACAAAATCTAAAAAATCATTTTTTTATTTTCTTATTAATAAAATTAACATTTAAATAAATCTAATATTTTAATTTTAGTTAATTTAAACTTTATATTAAAATTAATAATAAAGTTAACCTATGTTATTCTTTAATTAAAATAAACCTCAATAAAGTAAAATACAATAATATAAATTAAAAGTAAAAGTAAAAATAAGCCGGACCAAATGCGGTGTCTACATAGACCTTTTCGGATTTGAGCAGTTCTCGGATCATCGATCATCTTCACTTTCAGTTCTTAGTCGTCCCCACAGACGACGCAAATTATTGATGCAGAAATTTGGCCTTTGTGGATCTCACCGATAAGACCTGCAAAACAGAAGAACACTAAAGACCGGTGTGACTCTTGCAACACAAGCTTCGATGCTTAAGTCAGAATCAGAGTAGTCGAGTATGGAAAGTAAGGTATTTTAGCATAGTAAAGAGTAGATATTTGTAGCATACGTCCAGAGTTTGGCTCACCATCTTATTTATAAAAGTCGAATTCTAACCCTTTTAGGATTCACAGTAGTCAAATCCTAATCCCTTTAGGAATTACAGAAGTCGAATCTTGATACATCTAGGAAATCCAGAGTTGGGTTCGTACACTTTATTACGAGCTTAAGGTCAGATCAAGAGTCTAGCAGGATGATTTCAGCTAAAATGCATACAGTCGGGATAAACCGTTATAGTTCTCGGTCGAGGGCCAACTCGGGTCACTGATCACCGGTTCTCCTTCCTGGTTTGTGCTTTCTCTCAACTCTCCTTCGGTCTTCTGTCACCTCAGTGGATCTCATTTATCTCCCTATAACATCTACCAAGCTAGAAAATATGCTAAATTAATTTTAATAATTATTAAGATATATACCCCCCTCTCACTTGACGGCACCAACATTTTAATTTGAGTAACGTGGTCGTGTGCAACACGGGCACAATAAAGATGTGAAAGATGCTACTTGTACAACTCGAATATGAGTCCAATACTTGTTAAGAGACGCACTAAACACTTATTATTAGATATAATAGATACACATACATAGTAATAGGATAAAAGTAGTAACTTTTTAGAGTAAAATACATCAAACTCATTTTCTAAGTAGTCTATATGAAAGTGCAAAAAATGACTACATTATCGTATTTGGGCCGCGCTTTTTGGCTTGAGAAATTTGTCACACTTGCAAGTTATTTGATTTAATTTTGTTTTGTATTGACTAATTGACTAATGATAAAAGGATGGCAATCAGTGACATTTTATTTTATTATTTTAGATAATGCTAAATGAGAAACTTATTTGTAAAATATACCTCTCCTGGTAAATCTCTCTTGGTAAGTTGTTTGTAATGCTCATTGAGGGTTTCCAATTTGCATGGCGCCTCGCTAGGTATTTTTTTTATTTTTAGAAAAGACCTAGTATATCGTCTCTTCCAAAGATGACATATTCCAAAAACTAGGTGAAATGGTTATCCTCTAACCTTTGAATCTAAAGGTCTTGAGTTCATGCCTCTCACAAATGTCTCTTTTCTTTTAATCTTTTCTTCTAAAATAATTTTTAAAAAATAATATATTTTCTAATAGTAATTATTTTATTTTATTTGTTTAGAATTAATATTTATTTTATTTTAGAAGAGAAGATAAATTGTAATAGGTAACAACTTTTAAACAAGTTTAAAAGAGAAAAAAATTGCTATATAATATTTATTGGATAAAAAAAAAAACGTTGTAGAGAGTTGAACCCAAGACCTTTAGATTAAATAATAGAAATATTACCACTACACCATAGTTGCAGATTTGTTTGACAGCAAATATATACGAGTTGGAAACCGTAAAGTGACATATGCCATCTCAATTTTTCAAACATTATTCTTGAAATAAGTTTACAACTTCTTTTGAATTAGTGATTTTATTAAAAAAAAGGATTAAATGATAATTGATTTTGTGAAAATGATTTTTATATAATTATTTTAACCTTGTTACACGCTTGAATATTTATATAATTAAAAGTAATTGATTAATATTTGAAGTTTAAAGAGAGATTTTGACAAAAGTAGAAAATTTAGAGAGGAAAAATAGAAATTTTGACATGTAAATAAATTAGAATGAAAACTAAAAATTTAGAGAGAATAAAAAAAATTAAAAATAAATAAAGTCAAGAGTGACTTAAATTTTAGAAATAAGAAAATTAAAATATCTCAAAATTTAAGAACAAAATAAAGTGAAATAGATAGATACATTTTAAAATTTAAAATAATAACCATTAAAAAAAAATTCTATTAATTTTTTTTACCATAAATTGTTTGAGAATCACCTAGTAAGTGTGTTGGAGGTAGATTTAAGCATACACGTGGTAAGTGATGAGTGGATGTAAATTACGACACGTGGTTTGTGACGGTCGCAAAATAACGACCAAGTATCTATACCTCGGCTCATCCCATCGGTCGAGCCGAATCTGTTCAGTAGCCGAGCCGAACAAGTTCATTCGAACTTGTGTTCCCATGCGAGTGGTCGAACCAGTTAGCTTACCTCAACTCGATCACACCTCCGACATACTCCACGACAATACGCTGCATTTCACGTTAACCTTAAAGAGCCATTGAGGCCCTGTTGGGAACACTGTCGAGGGCTACACCTATAAATAGAATCATTCCATTCGTATAAAAGTACGCGAACATCTCGATTCTCTCTCGATTTAGTTCAGACTCTTACTGACTTTGGCATCGGAGTACTCACTCTGCTTTGCAGGTCCGATTCCAGGAGATTGTGGTTCAACTCATTCTGTGTGAACCGACATTCGTTGAGTTGGATAATTTTCTGATTCAACAAAGTGATTGACCAAGAATTCACTTAAAGTGATTTTTGGATAGAATTATTACTGATTTTGAAATTAGTGTGCTTTTAAGGAAAAAAAAACATATTGTTAGACGAAATGTGACATTATTGGGACTCTTTTGACTCATTTGTTCGACATGACTATTTATCACATAATTATTGTGCTATAGTTTGAGCTTGGTGATAGTTGCCTACAAGCAGGAAGGAAGGAAAAAAAACTTGGAAGCTTTTAAGGCACATTTCTACTCGATTCATGTTCGAGTATTTATAATCAAGGTTTTAAATGTTGATGTCGATGAAAATGTCAAAATTTCAACTTTATAGAAATGTCGATATCGATAAATATTTATGGAAATGTTATAAAAATAAAAAAACTCATAAAAAATATTTAAATTAATAAATAAACATTCCAACATTTCTAAATAAGTTAAAAATGATCATTATTAATATGATGTCTACATTAGTAATATTTTATTAATGTTTTTTTTATTTTGTCCATTTTTTTGAAATACTATAGACATATCGATTTATCACTCACGTTGATATCGAACCCATGTACATAGAAATATCAATGAAAATGAAAATGTGAACCAGAAATTTAATACCCAGTCTTCTTGATCTAACTTTTAAGAAGAAATTAACAATATTAACCACCAAAGGCGGATTTGAATGTAATGACTATGTTCCTGGTTTTAATTTGTCTTACCGTAGACGAGGCTGTGACTTCGAATTCTTTTGTGAAATAAGTTAGGTTCATGATTTAATCAATTGTAAAGTTTATTGATTAATTTTACATTGTTGGAGTTCAAATTTATCGGCTTATGAGGGTCCCCCTAAACCCTGAAAATTATTTATTAATAATCTGAATTGAAAGAGAAATACGGACGACTTGTTTAATAACGTCACTGTTTTCTATTTTTTGTTTCCATTTCTCATTTTATTTTAGAAATATACCTGTTTGAAATAAAGAGACTAAATTTTGAAAATTACAAATTTTATTTCCATGTCTAAGGATGATTCAGATTAAATAATATTTTCGTGCACAGAATAAATGCTCAGGTTCTATTGGTGTAAGCATGCACCTGAAATTCTAAGACTTCGTCTAGTCTCTTGTTTAATTCTCATGAGAAACAAGCCAAACCAAGCATAGCTCAAGTAGTCAAGATACCTATGTCTGATCAAGAGTTCATGAGTTCGAACACCACCCTCACATGTTGTATAAAAAAAAAAAAAAAATCTCAGTGGAAACAAATGCTAATTCTTTTCTTTCAAACAAAAAAATATAATTTCTACCTTTTAAATGAAAAGTATTTTAAAAATTTCTTCCTTATTTAAAGTTAATAACCTAGACTTTTAGATCTCGTAAATTACATTTTCTTCCATAAATTATATTGTTTTAATATATGTTACATCTTTTTATATTATATAATTTACTAAATTTTATTTTAACTAAAAATACAAATAAGCTAATATGAGTTAAAACATATATATCTCAGTTGTGAGTTCGAATCTCCGTCTCAACAAATTGTTGTACGAAAAACTAAACCTTAAATCCTAAATGAAAAACGGGAAGACAACGTTACCAAATGGTCCAAAATTTTTAAATTTTAATTTTCCCTATTTAATAGATTGGATTCATCCATTTGACATAAAAATAAAAGGAGTAGTTGTCCTTATTTTACCTTTCATTTTGTTAAACCACCGGACAATCTTTGTTAATCACAAATGTCCATTTCATTTTTTCCAAACTATTTTGTACATTTGATTTGAAGTTATTTTTCTCCTATATCTCTCGTATATTCTAATAGATTTTGAATTTCTTTTTTGGTTACACTCTCTCCTTGATTTTATTTTTGTTAACTATCTCACTTCTAGATTAAAGTGTCTATTGGATCATTACCTTAATCCTTAAATTCCTTTTTTTTTTTCTCATCATCACCTTCATCATACGTTTCTTTTCTACATTTACAATGCCAAAACTTCAATTGGTAACTTTTATTATTATTAATTTTTTTATCGTGGCAAATGAGATGAATGGAATGTATACACTTCAAGGGTATTGTCATTTTGATTCCTATAGATCTTTTAATGGCTCATTTTACCTCGAATCAAGCTTTTGTTGCGACATGCTACATTTTCTCCCAATTGCTAGTAGGTTGATGGGTTGCTAGTGGCATGGCTCGCTCCTGACTCACTGAGAAAGGGGCACAATAAGAGATTCTGTGAAGTGCCTTAAAGCAAGCTATTGAATTTGTCCTAACCAAAGAAAGTCGATCTACCGATTACATTCATCTCAAAGATGTTCCTTTTCACTCCTAAATGAAAGTTAAACTAAACGATAATAACATAACTCCTAGCGCAAAAGAGTAGCTACTGAGATGCCTATGCTATTTTCTTTCCTATAAAGCTTGGGCCCACGCACAAACTCCTATCAAAAAGTTAATAAGTAACATTTTTGTTTCTATAGCTTCAAAGTCAAAGAGGAAGTTTCTTCTGATTGGAAGGTTTCCGCTATAGCAGTAAGGAAGAAGGAAATTAAAATCAAAGTTGTTTCAATACCAAAAGAGTGAACTTCACTAGAAAGGTTATAGAAGTGCATCACAAGTTTCTATAAAATGAAATAAATGCAAAAGGTTTTCCATAGTATATATAACGCCCGCTTACTCCCATCTCCTTTTAAGCATTTCCAAGAAAACCATGATCCCATCTCCATCAATTTCGCATTGATCAGGGTAGGCGTTCGAATCTACAGATGACTTTCTTCAACCGTCCTTGTTCCAACAGCTAGAGATAATAAACCTTTAGATTCTTCCTCTTCCTCAGCCAATTCTTGACCATTGCCACCTTAATATCAAGGAAGCCCACCCCAGTATCATGAACGTAGAGCACCGACTGTAACAACTGTGACACTGTCGTGTAACAAAAAGATAGAAAGAAATGAAGCATGTTGGAAATTTAGTGGAGCCAAAACTAAAACAAATGGGAATGAGGTAACTTGTTGGGCTGAAGTGGTTTTTGTGGCTGCAATGTTGGCAGAGAAGGAGGGGGAAAAGATAACCTGATCTATAGAGCGTCGTTGGCAGTCTGTTCTCTTGAGGTTAGTGAGGTTTTTCATTCTATATTTCTAAGTAGCTATTGTCATAGTGCTTAGAAGCTAGGTGACTATTGTTGTGACATCTAGAGAGAGCTTTGTAGAGCGTTTGTGAGGCCCATTGTATTTATCCCAATATCATAGTAGAACCCATTGTCAAGGAAGACTGGACATAGCCCATAATTGGAGTGAACCAATATAAATTACTTGTGTTGTTTCTGTACTTTTCCCTATATCTCTTATTATTATGGTTGATTGTGTTTTTCACTGACGAACTATGAGATGGGAAAATATTATTGATAAGTAAATTTTCCCAACAAGTGGTATATGATCTGTAAGGTTACAATATCATGGCATCTAGTGGAAAGTCATGTCACTACTTTGGCGGGGTTTTGAGATTTGATGGGGAAAATTTTTGGTTTTGGAAAATGCAAGTGATAGATCTTCTTACATACAAGAAGATACACAAAACCTTGAAGGAACGACAAGATGTGATGACAGATAAGGAATGGGTGGAGATGGATGAATATGTCATAGCGATCGTCAGGTTGTGCTTGTCAATGAATGTGGCAAGTCTTGTGGTGAGTTAGAAAACAATAATAGGATTGATGAAGACGCTAACAGACAGATATGAAAAATCCTCTGCCAACAGTAAGATGTATCTCATCATGAGATACTTTAACAATTATATGTAGGAATGCACATCAGTGAACTCCCACATAAATGAGGTCACTCATCTAATGAACAAGCTGGAGTCAGTGCATATCACTTTTTTAGAGGAGGTGAAGGCTGTAAAACTGATGTCCTCTTTGTCTGACAGTTGGGAGACGATGAAGATGGTAGTGTCAAATTCGTTGGTTGAAGAGTCTAAAATTTTCAGATATCTGTGTCGTTGCAATTGTTGAGGAGATTCACAGGAGAGGAGGTGGAAAAAATTCTGCATCCACTTCTGGTGGTGAGAACCATTTGGAGTCAGCATTGGTAGCGTAGAGCAAAGGCTAAGAGAAGATGAGATATGAGAAACAACAGGGACATGGTTAGAGGAGTGGAGCGGCGATGTTGAATGTTTTTACTGCCATAAGAAAGGTCACTTCAAGAAACATTGCAGGAAGCTTAAGAAGGATAGGGAAAATGAGGACGCTCTAAATTACGTGTTAGCGGATGTGTTAGCGTGTATTGAGGGTGACACAACACATGTAGATCAATCATCAGAATGGACAATGCAGCTTCGGTACATTTATCTTCGGATAGGAGTTGGTTCACGTCCCTCATTATAGGCAGTTATCACACGATGATGACGGGGAACGGGAGACTCTCCAAGGTCCGAGGAATTGGGGAGGTGCGTCTAAGGATTGACAGTAAGACTGAGTTAGTTTTGCATGGTGTCAGGTATGTACCCAGTTTTAAAATGAATTTGATATCAGCGGGAAAACTGGATAATGAGGACTACATAAGTGAGTTTGCAGAAAATATATGGAAACTCATGAGGGGATCCGAGGTAATGGTTGTTGGCCACAGAGAAGTTTCAGTGTACGTATTGAGGTTTAGCGTTGCCAAAGGATCAAGAGACAAGTTATGCACCTGGTTGCAGATAGTTCAAGGGGAGACTTGAAAGAACTAGCAGCATTGACATTCAAGACAGATCATGAGAATCTGCCGTTAGTTCAAGTACAATAGTTGGGAAGTAGAGGAAAGGGAAAGGGGAACAACTCAGTGAGGTGTTCAGCAGAGTGTCAGATAAAGCCCCAATTGTCAGATGATTAGTGAGCTGATGAAGTCGTGAAGGCAAAAGAGTGCATTAAGGAGAAAGACTACAATTAGTGTTGAGGTTGAGGGTGAGGTCTTGAGAGTGACAACAGACTTGGGTGGGAGTACCAAGTCATTAGAGGGAAAATCTTTCTTCAGGAGTCGTTGGGTGCGAGTGAAGAAGGAAGCGTCGGGAACCACTTAGTTCGAGCGGGAGCACATGATTGTGTCTCTTACGTCTGGGAGACAAGACCACGTAGGATTGCTCAGTCTCAAGGCAATCATATATGGAGCCTTGATTGGTGCCAATAAGATATTAGAAGCTGTCAGTGTAGTGGGAGTTGAGTCTTGGTTGGTGTTAAGAATACGGTGATCAGTTGGAAGCTTTTGGTGTAGTCGAAACTAAGTTATGAGGGACACTGTTGTTACAGTTCCTTTGAACTCTTTTCGATCATAATATATTTGTTTAAGCTCCGATTTATGTGATTCAATATGTTTGAAACGTTGTTTCGAGATCTATTATGTGGATACTTCAAAACACTAAAATTATTAATAAACAAAATTAAGTGTTAAACATCAAAATATTAATTAATTAAAATTAATTAATATGAAATTAAAGGCCCAAAACCAAACAGAAGCACCGGTAAGTAAAAATAAACAATTTGAACTTGATGATCACAAGTAATGAAAGATAGTTGAGACACGCTTCAAAAGTGCTGACTCGAAAATAATTATTTCCTCTACACAAATTGCTAGGCAGACTACAACGATCATCTCTACAAAATGAAACAACTAACTCCGATAAAACAATAATCTCGAACTACTCTCATCTGATAGAGCTCTTACACATTTACTCTCAACATAAACATGAATAATAAGATAAAAGAAGAGAAAATTCTTGTGAAAGAATGAGAGCTCAAATGTAGAATACTTGGATATTTCAAATGAGGAAAACAACAACTATATATAGTTGCACAAATAGGTAACTCTACACAAAATAATTATGTAAGTTTACAAGGGAACGAGAAAGGAGTTTGATAAAAAAGAGTTTGGGAATGTCCCGCTTAGTTAACAAACATCGAGTTTGGAGTCGGGGCAGCATGGATAGAGTGATTGAGTCCGACTCAAGCGAGTGAGTTACTTTCGACGATGCCTTGGTGGTGAAATGGTAGACATTCCCAACATATATGATAAATATGTTAGTTGCAGACATAAATTGCTAAACAACTATTCAAGTTCTTAATAATTGCGAATCTAATTTTTGGGCATTATTATACTTTATTATTATTAATTAATATCAATGTTAAAAAAATCATTATTATTAAACATTAGAACAATAAAATTTAATCATATTTCATAATGGTTGTTCTAATATTTATTATTTGTTAATATTATATAAACTGTGATGGTAAGAAAATATTTAATATCAATAAAATAAAATAAAACAAACTATTGTTTTAATTAAAAATAAATAAAAAATAATATTAGTACAAGTTTTTAGTTAATTTATTTTTAATTAGCTAAAATAAGTCAGAAGAACAGTATTAATTATTATATATCTAATTTTTGTTTGATTCTAAATGGTTTTAGTAAACAATATCAATGAGTTTTTTTCATCCCGATTCTACAAAAGGTTTTAATAAACAACATCATAGAATTGACATTCCAATTCCGATTTTCATTCCGATACATTCTCATTCTGATTTTTTGCAAGTAAACGTTGTCTTAGCTCTATTCGATAAATATTTAGAAATTTTGTTTATTAATTTATAATTTTAATAAAGTTGTTTATGTAGAATATTAATTTTAAATTGGTATTAGGTTGATATGACAAGGTTTGTTATTATATTTTATAACTCTCTCTTTGGATGGTCCTTCCCCTGAAAATGGTCAATGAAAACGAAAAAGTTATTTGAAATGATGAAATAATGTGACTGACAACTAGGGGTCTGTTGGATCCGATCCTCGCAGAGAGCCGACCTGATCGGGTCAAACTGGGGATCCTAATTGGGGTCCCCAGTGGGGAGGGGGGAGGATTCCCCGCCCCGTCCCCGCCATGTTTAAGATTTTACCCCTTCCCCGCCCCCAAAATTTCAGGGTGGGGGCGAGGATGGGGATGGCCCCCTGACCCCGTCCAACCCCATTCTCATCCCTACCGATGACTCTACACCTAAATGTATGAAAGAGAATTTAAAATTATATTTCAAACTTGCATCAAATGTGACTTAATTATCATTATAAAACGTAGATGTATGAAATTTCATAAATGTCATGCCGTTTTAAAAGCTATGTTCAAACTTCTATAAAGCTTCAAAAGGAAACAATTAATGCTGAATTTTTTTAAATAGAAAGCTAATTAAGTTCTGATACAATCCGCCCTTACAAAAATACAAGTTATTTCAAGCTAGGAGAAGTTAAATAAACAAATTTTCTTGAGAAGCAGAGAATAAATGCAAAGAATAAGAGGGAAAAAAAGACCAAATAGGAGAGCTGACGAAGCTGACTCAAATGGATGAAGTAGTAATATGCACTTGAGAAAAAGAGAGAGACTAAAGGTGAGCTGACGTGGCCGATTCAAAATGATTAGGTAGTAAAATGTAGTTCGGTACTACAAGAGTACCATACTCTCTTCCATTTACCGCTTGTCGTACCACCATCGTATTAAAAATAATGTGGAGTTCATTCCTTCTATTTATTGTATAAACAAAAGAGAGTATGATATTCTCGTAGTACTAGACTCTTTTGTATATATCGAGACCGGTTCAAAAACTTTAACTAAAAAAATTCAGCCCCAATAAATCATGCTAAAAATATGGCCTATTGTGAAGGAGAGGAAACGATATATTAAAAACAATGTAATAAGATAAAGAAATTTAACACAAGATTCCAGTCCACTGTCACTTCAAGAAATTAATGTGATAGTTAAAAGAAAATAATAGCCCATTTTACTCTATACTTTATCCTTATATTAAAGTAGGGGAAAAATCTCTTATTTTTAATGCAGGAATAAGTAGAAAAAAACCTCGGTTGGTTGGTGTACGTTGACTTCTTATCTATACTATGTAATTTTTTGTGATACATCATTTCTTTAGCATGTGGAGGTGGTGAATTTTTGAGATCATTAAAAATAGAAAATAATCTTGAAAATTGATGGTGAGTGTATTTTTCTCACAGTGAGATAACTGCTCTTCTAATATTTTGTCAAAAACCCAATATTACATATATTAGAAGATATATAAAAACCTAATTTAAACTTAAAAGCCAAAAGTCTAGAATCTTAATATATAATATGTTTGACAATTCTTAACTATATATATTAGACTACGTTGACATGAGATTTCTCCGGTGACTAAATAAATTTGTGTTGATATTTGGAGGTTCATACAATCTTTATTATTTATCCCCTGATTCTTTCCCTTAAATTCTTCGCTTGTTGATGTTGATCAGCCTCTTAACGGCTTGTTGATTTTGATCGGCTGCTTGGTGGCGTGTTGATCTTGATCGGTCACTTGTCGACTTGTTGATCTTGATCGGCCTTTTAGCAGCTTGTTGATCTTGATCCGCCTCTTGACGGCTTGTTCATCTTGATTGGCATCCTAGCAACTTGTTGATCTTGATCGGCCTCTAGCTCAATGTC
>NW_019104747.1:87328-111336 GCF_001995035.1 Momordica charantia
TGATGATGATCTTGATCGGCCTCTGTTTTGATGTTGTTCTTGATCGGTTTCTGGCTTGATGTTGATGTTTATTGGCCTATGGCTTGATCAACTTCTAACTTGATGATGATCTTGATCGACCTCTTACTTGATCGACTTTTTACTTGATGAAGATCTTGATCACCTTCTAGGCAGCTTGTTGATCTTGATCGGTCTCTTGACGGCTTGTTGATCTTAATTTGCCTTCTGGCGGCTTATAGCTTTTGATCGGCCTTTTGGCAGCTTGCAGGTTTTGATCGGCCTCTTGACGGCTTGTGGATCTTGATCAGCCTCCTAGCAGCTTGTTGATCTCGATGAGCCTCTTGGTGGCTTGTTGATCTTTATCGTTGATGATAATCTTGATCTTCTTTGGCTTCTCCTTGACCTTCGAAGGGCTGAGAGATTTCAATTCTATGTGTGAAAGGAATTTTGATCCTACGTCGGATCAATTAGATGGTGAATGAATTCTTCTATAGGGTATTTCATGGGACTAACATAATTTGATTGGTCGAATTCAAATGTACAAAAATAACATGTGACATTATTTAATTTGTCATTTTTTTATACCTTTCAATTTAAAAACACTTGAAATTTTAATTGGCTAATTAATGATATATAATGTTTTCATCATTATGTGACAGTTTGTTATTTGCCAAAAATTATCAATCAACTAGTATATATATATTTTTCTATTATTTACAATATTGGGGTATGGAGGATTATATACTATTTTAACCTACCATTAAAAAATATAGGATCAAAATACCTTATTTATAATTTAAGACACAAAAGTGCAATCGTTGTAATCATTATTATACAACATATATGATAAAATACCTTAACTATAACATTTTTTCCAACGTATAATTTACGACTTTTTGTCGGAGATAAGTTTTAACCAGTTGAGTTGTATTCATATTGGTATCTTTACTTCAGCATTTTATGATTTTATAGTTATTTTTAGTTTATATTTATTAAACATAAAAGGTGGAAGTTATGTGAATTTTTTTAATTGATTTATTTGACGCGACAATATAAAATGTGTAAAATATATATATAAAAGAGGTGAGCCATATACTACTCTTTTGGTTGAAATACGCTACTTTTAGTCTTCACATTTGAAGTTGGTATCTTAGATTTTAAAATGGACACTTGTAGATTATAAGTTTTGGTCGGTACCAAAGGGATAGTTTTGGTGACTTTGGGGCCTTAAGAAATATCCTTGAGGTCTTGGGTTCAAGTCACATGGAATGCAACTCCACCAGACAATGACTCTTTGTGTATGTACGGTTATGGGGACAGTGTGCCTTTTGATAACGGTTAGTTATTGTTATGATTATAGTGAATACAATATTTAAATTACTCATAAATACATAACACTTGAAAAAAATAATAATATAGCCTTCCAATCATCCTATGATCCTAGTCTTGCTTGTCAATCTTTCAACATGATAGATATACTCGATGTTGAATAAATTTAATCATTTATAATATATCTAATAATGATATTTTCACCCGCATCGGTCATACCCCAAGTATCTCCATAATGGTATGATATTGTCCGCTTTGGACATATCACAGGTTTCCCAATGGAGATAATTGTCCTTTCTTGTACCCATGATCATTCCCTTCTCTAGCGGACTTTGTTTGTATTCACTTTACAAACCCAACATCTCAAACATATTTATTATAATTACTTTACAACTTTTTAACTCTTTCTCTCTCATCTATTAATTAAGTCTAGAAACACTAAGTATATGTTTCATTGTTTTGTTACCCATTTTTTTTAAAAGATTTTCAAAATCTAAGCTAAATTTTGGAAAAAAAAAGTTAATTTTTTTTTTTCTTTTAGAATTTGGCCAAATGTGTTTCTAAAGAAATTTGAGAAATTGAAACAAAGATCAAAGAAATTGTAATTAATCAAGTATAATTTTTAAAATTAGTAAAAACTAACAATAAAATAGTTATTAAACAAAGCCTTAGTTATTAAAATTTTGAGAAAAATACAATTTAAGTCCCTGAGGTTTGAAGTGTTTATTTGGTCTCTCAAGTTTTAAAATGAACACTTTTGGTCCATAAAGTTTCGAGCAGATGTCTATTTTGTTCATGCAGGTTTAAAATGGACATTTTTTTGCCCTTTAGATTTAAGAAATAATTCTAAATAGTTCATAGAAACTATTTAACTGTTAGTTAACCGATCATAAAATGATGCAGTTGATTTGACAAAACAAATTAATTTAGTATTATATTTGTGTTCTTTTTTTTCCCTTTTCCTCTCTTCTTTTCCCTCATCTTTAGCTAATGTTGTCGTCGCTGCAGTCGATCGTTCCTTTCCTTGTTGGATCGATATGACAACATTAAAGTGGGATGAATAGTGTCGAAGATTAATTTACTAATTTTTTTCGAATTTAAACAGAAATCAAATAACTTAAGTAAACTTTTTGAAACAAAACAATTTATGCACAATTTATAACAACTCAAAATATAATAAAATAAATATTAAACATGAGCACGATATATATTTACAACAAAATAAAATATACTTAAAAGATAAATTGCAATAAATAAAAAGTAAGGGATAGAGAAA
This sequence comes from Momordica charantia, assembly GCF_001995035.1. The sequence continues at coordinate 89,934 of NW_019104747.1, forward strand.
ACAGCACAACAGATTTATAGTAGTTCAGCAAACTCCGGCCTACTCCACTCTCCGAGCGCCTCTCAAGATTTTCCACTAAGCACGATTCTTTTACGGGTTCAAGATCGGAAACCCGGTCCTTTTACGGGATCAAGACCAAACCTTACAAACCGCTCTATTAACGGGATCTAGAACTAAACCCAACATTTTTTCTCGGCACAAAGATCGAAACCAACACTCCGTTCCTTTTATCGAGCTCAGGAACAAAACCCAAATAAGTGTGGAAATAAGAATTTTTCACACACTAAAACTCTCCCTAGATAAGAAGATGAAATCACACAACACCCAAAGGCTCTCAAATTGCCAAGTAAAAACCCTCAAAACACCCCAAAAACTCAAGAAAAATATTCAAAAAGGCTCTCAAAAGGTTCAGCTCAATGGTATGAGTTTTTTTAGAATTTTTGGTAATTTTTAGGAGTTTTTTCGAACTTAAAAAGAGCTAGAAACCAAAAACTGGTGTTTGCTACCACGTGTACCAATATTAAAATAATTGTAGGTGACTAGTCAAACTTGAATAAACAACGCCACGTGTCACTCATTCATTAGTCTGATTTAAGATAATTTGAATTTTATTAATAAATTAATAAATTCAAATTTATGCGTGCTACGCTTGGTCCAAAATGTGTCATTGTCACGTCAGCAAATAGATTCATTGGACACCATGTCATCTGCCACGTTATCGACACGTCATCAAAAAATTGACCGTTGAAACCCACGTCAATCGAAAATGTTGCTAGAACGACCTTGGATCCATGCCAACTTGGTTCTGCCACGTCAGCATCTTGCCACGTGTCATCTTCTGGTTGGTCCACGTGTCCACGTCATCATCCACGTAGGATTTTCCTTCCCAATTTTGTTTTGGTCATAATTTTTTGGTTTGAACTCCGATTTGAGCAATTAAAATTGCGTTATATTCATCTTTTCAAGCTCCATACTATGGATACTTTGAAACACAAAAGACATCAGTATATTAAGTTTGTTATCATAAAAAAATATGGTATGATTGAAACTCGAAAACCAACAATCCTCACTCACTATCTGCTGCCGCACTGTCATTCTCGTCAGAGTCATTCCAGTCGCCCTCATCAGAGTGAGAGAGAAGTCGTCGGAGAGGAGGAGAGCTCTTCCTTCTCTCTGGTGAGACTTTTTGGCGGACAACGACAGGGGTGACGGGAGACGACAACGAGGATGGTGGGCAGTGGCAAGATGATGAAGGAGAGCCAAGGATGAAAGTGATAAGGAATAAAGAAAATGTCACGTCAGACAATAAAATTGTGTAAAAATTACTATTTATTTTACAACTGATTTAAAACTAGCAATTTAGAAAAATCCAATCACCTATTAATCGTCATGTCATTTTTCCTGTTAAGTTAACTAACAATTAAAGAATGTTGAGGACCATTTATAACAAGTTTTTAATTTAGGGATCAAAAGTATCTATTATGAAATTTCAGTGACCAAATAGACACTTACCATAAATTTAAGCAACCAAATAGATACTTACTTCAAATCTCAATAATCAAAAGTGAAAATTAACACCTACTCTAAACCTTAGGGATAAGAACATATTTTTGCAAGTTTTTTTGTTCAGTATCCCGAAAGGTTTAAAAAAAAAACATTGTAAAACAAACGAAATTATTAATAACAAGAATAATTTAAAAATTGAAAACAAACAAAAGGATCCTACCAATAGAAGCATCACGGGGTCTATTCTCAAATCTTCTCTTCCAAAGGATCGTCCTAAAGGTATTTCTCTTACTAGACTGCAAAACAAACTTTAATAATATTTCAATGACAATTACATTGGTGAGCCAGTGTGAAAAACAACTAACTTGTTATTTTATTAACTTCCATTTCTTATTTTCAAATTCACGAAACTAAATGAATTAGCATATTTATGTTTAGTAGGTTTACTTTTTAAACAATATTAATATTATTTTTAAATTGTGACCCAGATAGTGAAAAATGATATATACTTTCAATTTTTTTTAGTAATATATACTTTCAATTAAAACCAAAAAAATTATGAAATACAATTAGGTTTTTTATTAAATCATTTGTTTTCAAATTCGTGTTCTACCCTCCGGTTGAAACACCCAAGCCAACACAAATAAATTCTTTAATATTATTTTAAGGATCATTCCACAACAAACAACTTCGTCCTATTGGTATCTTATGCAACTTCACTTCTTGTTTTCAAATTCATTAAATCAAATAAATTTAGCAAATTTATGTTTGCAAGATTTAGTTTTTCAAGGTATTGATTATGTGACCTAAATAGTAAAAATTTTGAAAATATTTAGGAGCCCTTCGAGGGAAAAAGTTGCAAGGAGTAAAGTTGAGTAAGAAACACGTATTTAAAAACTACAAATTTTAATAATAAATCTACTCTCTCTCCTCATGCAATGTGGCCACATCATCTCAAGTTTGGTGGGTCCCACAATTTTTTTTTTAAAATTTTATTGGGTGGGAAGGAGATTCGAACTCACAACCTAGATTATATCATTTCTCTTTCTTATATAGATATATATATTTTACTATCATTCCTTCCATATCTTCTAAATTCCAATTATTCAACATTTTTTTTTTACAATTTAATTGTTTCAATTTCACCCCCTCCATATTCACAATTATAAATATCGAAGTTTTCTAAATTGTAATGCAAATACATTTTTTTATATATATAATTTTCAATTATTATAGAATATATGAATTATAATTCGATCTTATGTATGCGTAGTTTTTCTTTGAAAGATATGTATACGTAGTTATATCTTGATATAAAATAAATTTTAAAATGTCAAACTCAAATAATTAAATCATCTTAATTCTTTAGTGAAAATTTATTATCATTATTTTAATTATTGTTATCATTATTTTAATTATAGAATATATTATTTTATACATGTTTAAATCATTACAGTTTTTAAAAATATATAATTTTAAACTAATGACAAAAAAATAATAGTTTATTTTGAATTTTTATAGATAAAGATAATTAATTTGAAGCCAACAAATATTAGAATAAAATAATATATTTATTTAAATTAGTCATTCAAAATAAACAAATAAATTGTATTGTATTTTGAACTAATATGTATTAAAAAAAAGTTATAGTTTTTAAATCAGACACAATCAAAATGACAAATATAGATGTATGATATTCATGTTAAATTTAATTAATTAAATAATCTAAATATGTATTGTTTTATTTTTAGTATATTGAATTTAAAAAATAGAGAATGTATTTTATTTTTTAAGGTAATTAAATAAATAACAAAAAAATTAAAAATCTAAAATTATGCAATAAAGAAATAAACAATATATAATTGTAATTATAACTCAATTAATTTAAAAGATATATTCATAAAATAATATAATTTAACATTTAAATTTAGAATTGACGTAAAAAAATTTAATTGAAAAATTATTAGAATTTAAGTCTAATGGTAAATTAAAAAAAAAAAAAAAAACTTGCAACCCTAGACTTAATAACTCTAGAGATTGAACACTACATGCTTTAAACTCTAGACGAAGAAACTTTGCAACTTGAACATAGATTAAATAACTCCAAACTAATTAACTCCCCCGGTTGAACACTCTTATAAGTTTCATATTATGATTATTATGATTATGCTATCAAACACATTTGTGAAACACCCTTATTTAGTTAGTTTCATTCAGCTTTTAGGCCAAACTTGAAGAGAAGTTTTATGCTACTAATAAAAAAAGATTGCAACTCAACATATTAATCCTTCCACTAGAAACCCCTCTTGTTCATAATAATTTTTCTTAAATTTATTGAAATTTCTCAGAAGTTCTAATTAACAAAATCAATCTTAATGGCATTTCACTTGAACCACGTTTCAAACGAAGTCCATGGATTAATACCTGCACTTTTACATGTAGTGTAAAATACAATTGGAAGAGAAATATAACAGAAGTCTTCATTTATAGATCTGTAGGCAAAATGTATGGATTATAATAAGATACATACAATAATACATTGATCAAGCAAAATGCAGTTTCTCGCAGTCTCAAGAACACTACCATGGTCGGTCAAGCACGAGCTCCCAATTTCAAACTGAAGCAACAAAAAAAGATCATTCTAATCTAACTCAAGGCAAATAAGCACACATCATATGGATGCAACAAAATTAATGAACAAGCAATCACAATAACAAGCTAAAGAACCAATCGGTACATCATGGAAGCACCACTGAAGAAAATGTGCGATGTGGCAGAGTCGATGGAGGGAGACTATGCGGAAAAAGGGGTGGAATAAAGAATGAAGGGGCAGAAGAACTCGCAAGGCATGTCTTGACATTGGGATGCATCAGTGAAGCCACATGGAAAGGTGGCTAATCAAATTTTTGGGTCAGTTCACATTGTTGGAATCATGATTGATTAACGTAAAGGACCGGGACCAGCCCTGTCATTTTACCATCCCTCCCGGGCCGTTTCTTTTTTACCTGCAACAACAATGGCGGTACATTAGTCTTAATAGAACATTGCTTCCTTCAAGAAACAACTAACAAGTGATCAGCCAAAGATGAGTTCTCTGGTCTCTAGATAACAGCCAAAGATGAGTTCACTGGTCTATACGATAACTCTTATTGCCTCTTTCCTTCCATACTCTCTTCAGTTCAAGATATAATTCAAAATGTAAACTATAGTGCATTGAGAATATGTTAGGCCTCCAATTGTAAAAACCATATAGTAGGAAGGGCAAAGAAGTCTTTGTAGGGGGTGGGGAGGGGGTCTTTTGGAAGTAAATCGGACTAGTGAGGAGTTGATATCTCACAGAATATTAGTAAGATGGTTCAATTATATAAACTATTTTGATTCTTGTTTTCTAGGGAGTGGTTAGAAGCTGCAGAGATTTGAGAAATGTTTCTTCTTTCTATCATACTTACAAAAAACCAGCCATCTACTTCGTACTCAATTTCAACCTCTTCACCAGCTGTTAAACTTAACTGCAAGGCAATAAACAATAGAATATAAATACACCATGCGAGGAAATCAACAGATATAAGGACGGACGACAGTAGACAGCTTAATGAGAAAGAGCAAATTCCAAGGCAGAAAGGTAAAGCAATAAAATAGTAAATAGATTACAGACGAAATTACGTATTCCGTGTAAAAATTGCAAACTTTATTAATCAAAAAGCTATGTTTTTGCTCGAGTGGAAAGCTTTAATTGCTCATTCAAGGCTTGAACATTTATCAAATTTTTATCCATACAAACCTCGACATATGAAGGAATAGAAAAGATCAGTGCCTTTTAGATTTTATGCAAAGTTCATGGATCAAAATAGTACAAGTATGAAAGTTCATGGATCAAAATAGTACAAGTATGAAAGTTTAGGGACCAAAATATGATATAAACCAAAATTTTATTAAAGGGATAAACTTATAACGAGCTAGTCCAATGAACTTGTCATTGGTCCACACAATTGGCTCATTCTCCAAACTCATAATCCACAACCCAATGCTCGCACTTGATAGGTAAGACTTGAGTCTACATATCAAAGAATTTTTTTCTTTTTCATCGACTTTACCTTGAACTTGGGTCGAGCTCAAACCTAGTCCCAATCCTAGGCCAGCCTTTGGGTCACAAGCCTAATGATAATTGATAACCTTGACTTCTCCCTTCTTGATGGGTTACCCTAGATATTAGCAACTAGCAAACATCTAATTTGAAGAGAAATTGAATATCATCATGGGCTTTGGGTTCTAGGCTAAATTGACGTGAAAACTAGTTTTACTATTAGACCAGCCAAGGATTTAGTAATGGTGGTGAACCTTTCGTTTCAATTTTTTAGTATTTCTTCTCATAGTGAATTATTCAATCAATACATATCTTGCATTTCACATTCAACTTGTCAAATCGTACTTTTTTTTTCCAAAAAATCAGATTCACCAACCAATTAGAGTATTATTTTACATTTCGATCAAGTTTAGATGTATGTTCTGTATCATGGAAAGAAAATTTATAACATTAATAATATTAAGTTTGTTATAGCATTGTAGCTTAGTCCTCTGGTATTACTTTCTCCCAACTATTGGCTCCCCGCACCTCGTATTCTTTTATTAAGAAAAATGGAAAAGCAAAAAGAAACTGCACAACGATATTAAAGAGCAAGTTACCTCATCATCACCACCCGCAGTGAAGTCATAGAGAGCGGATCCATATTGTGGATTTCCAGAAGAGACCCGCTCCTCTTGAGATCCAAAACTATGAGAACCACGCCCTGCTAAGGGGTTCTCAAATGATTCATACCTTTGCATGCGAGGAGGTGAGTATGACGGAGGATCTTCCCTGATCTGAGAAGTATGGAGGATTCAACGCTGAGCACAAACTATTTGACGAAAAAAAACTAGATAGATCAAGTTACAGATCTCTAACCGGAGAATCTAAACCCTCGTGTATTGTTGGATTGCTAAACCTGCTCGCTGCTGATCTTTCCTGAGATTATTAATATGCGTCACAAATGATAGGTTTTAATAGCAACAATGCAAGTAGTTAAAATTAGAATCCTAAAGCGAAATGCAAGAAACATGGCAGTCAGATTTTGGAATGTAAAATTTAAGTTAATGTTTGTTAGACTCTCCTAGAGAGATAAGAAAAACTAGTAACAATTTATCTCTCATGCGAAATATTACAATCCATTAATTATAGGGGAGACTCGTATCCTAGACACACTTGGTTCTACTTCAAAACTAAAACGGACTAATTGTGACATAATCCATTTAATATTAGTCTCTTTCTTCGACAAGAAACAAAACTTCAATTTCCAATTTTTTCTCTCGCAAGAAAATTTCATTGGTTGTCATACCGAAGTTTGGGAACCGCCATAGGCAGGCCGTGAACTAAATAATGAAGGATAGTTCATTCCACCAAAGTGAGAAGATATGGAAGTTTCAACAGAGCCTGTTGACTCAGGAGAGGATGTCCCAGATGACCTTGCATCATCTTCCTGAAATTCAAAATAATACACAGTTAAACATCATGAGGATCCTGTCAGTCTAACACTCACCAAACTGCAAACTCCACCTACTACATGGAGAAGTAAACAACAACGAAAAAGGAAAACCTACCTCTAGTTCAGAAGTCTCTAATAGAGTCTTTGCCCACATGTCATCATAACTAACTGAAGGCCTAGAGATGACATGCTCTTCATCAACATCCGGAGCATCAGTTCCAGCACCAGCAAGAAATTCATTAACCTAATGGAAAGGAAAAAAAAATCTCTCTTAATAGAAAACAGAAAGCCACTTGGAACAAAAATGATTTTACAGACTTGAACAAGTACCAATAAATCCATCCATTCGAAGAAAATAGGGAAGAAAAGAAAACCCCAGGCTTGATAAACAATTTAAAGCTAGATCCCTCCGACGGTCTCAATAAAGCATTTAATTTCATGAAATTATTACTAGTGGAAGTTCAATGGTACAAAACTAGACATTAATTATAGGGGAGACTCTGCGATGTGCAATGTTTTTAATTATCAATAATGTTTTTAGAAGAAAATAAATCAATTAAACCCTAAACTTCTTCCTCAATTTCCTACCTACGTTCAAGTAGCAGAATCAAAATGTTTAGCATCTGATGCAAGAAAAACACAAATGGACCATCACCCCAAAAACATTTAGGGAAGGCCCAGAAGGGTACAAGATGACAAGAAAATCTTGACAATTAACAGAAGCACTCCATCCCCTCAACTCTGGAAGTTAACACAACTCGAAGATAATAATTTCTCTAGAACTCTAAAAAACATACTCTGCTCATTGCTGGTGCGCTGCTTCCCAACAATCCGTCATCACCAAGATTTGCTGCCCAAGCATTCACTAGGTCGTCATCAAGAGCATCTGGTTCACCATTTGCAGGTTTTGATTCATAAATAAGGTCAGAAATGCCAGTAGCAACAGCTGGATCACTCAAACCGGTTGATGCACTTATATTGTGTTGTGTCCGATAGATGCCAATCAGCTTAGCACTGCCAATTTCAAGTGAAAGCAAGTTTAGAAATAATAAAATTGATGTGTGTAAAAACAGGAGAAATGCTGTTCCAACTTGGATATGTTTAATTGAATAGGAAAAAGTACCAAAATAAACCTTAGATATAAACAGCAGCACTACACTAGTTCATTTCCTTATTCTATTTAAATTTTAAAGCATAAAATTACTTTTCAAGAATAACAAACAGAAGTCTGATCAAATTATTTGTTTACTTTGTTGCTTGTTCTGATTACCGTGTCAGGTTATCTCTAAAGTGCATAATAAACTAATCTTCCAGGACTACAAAGCTTATGTTTCCCTAAACCCATTGAATATTAAAAGAAAACCAAACCCAATTAACATAATAAAAAACTTCTCAAAATCTATTGGCTGAATCCCCATCTCTCTCTCTGTCTTTTCAAAATCTGTGTGTATATCTCAATCTTTAGGTTGGATTGCACCTAGATAGAATCCTGATCACAAACTGATACCAGAAAATAAGATAAAATTTAAAAAAAGAAATTATTTTATTTAATCAATTTGAAAAGAATAACTGAAATGTAAACTAATATTGATGAAAAAATGTGATTCGTCCACAAATTTTATGGTCTAAGATTCCCAAGTAGCCTAATAAGATTAATTCAAAGAAGCAAGAGAATACTAAGAAAATGAGTATGTTATTAACAGAAAGAACTTTACTCATGAAGAAGCTTTAAGCTATCGTCTGCATATGATAATGGTTAATTTTAGATAAATGAAGGATAATGGAAACACAAAAATGGAAGAAAAGAATTACCTTATTGGCCCTAAAGGTAGGTACTTTGCTCTAGGAACAAAACAAAAAAGTGAAACAAGATCCAACAATCTTTCATGGGTCTCGTATAGCTTCTTAAGTTCTTCATCCGTCCATTCTTTCTTTGCATTGTCATGATTGCGAATTTCTCTGTTTGTGGAGGAACATTTCATCAGTGCTCATGATAAAACTGTGAAATTTAAAGAAAGAACAGGACGTAAGAATTTCAGCTCATACTTGATCAAATCATCTTGTGCTTGATACATTTCATCGAGCACCTTTATCATTGGACTTATTAGAACTCCAAGGCCAGTACCACTGGCCCCTTGATCTTCACCATTACTAAGATGCATCTCTGAAAATTGAGACTGTACACCACCTTGAGCTAAAGAATGTAAGAAGTCATAAATCTGCAGCCTATACGGCTCACCGGACCTGATTGCCACTGTTGTAAGCGCTTGAGCAGCAATTAGACGAACCTGAATCATCCAGAAAAGTCTGATGTAAAAAAATAAAATTTAAGTAAAGGCCTAGTAGTTAAAAATGTTGAATAGAAGCAAGGAAATCTAGGCCATCAAACATTTGGCCTGTAGTATATACCAAAACAAACAGGTGGCACAGGGGTAAGACTCTATGGCTGGTTGGGTGCCTTGGAACAATACCTACTGCATGGAATATTTGGCTAAAAATAAATAAAAGAGAATGTTTGATGATATATATCTTAAAATGAAGAGGAAAACTAGAGCAGTACACATTCTGAATTTAACAATCTTCTTAACAATTTGGCTGGAAGTCATTGCATTTTCTGTTCCTCGATTGCTGTGTCAAATCACGTCCTTCTTTATACTTCCATCTTTATTCATAATAGTTTGTTATAGTACAAAAAAATATTCATTTGATTATAATTAGCCGTATAAATCAAAGTAGATTTAATAAAATATCAATTCTTTGTAGCAAAGTGTTCAACTTATTTCCCAATTTCCACCCTCATTATAGTTGTGCAGTAGGTCTCCACTTTGAGATGGAGAGAGTTGAGTCATATATTTATTGAATCTGCCAATACCAAAGTAATATTGATAAAAAATCTTCCTGAATAACCAATAGGGTAGAGCAATACCTCCCAGCTTCCACTGAAGGCACTCCTCTGAAGACGAGTCAATGCACCAGCCAGTGTGGGATTGCGAGAGCCAGCCGCAGCAACCATTTTATCTGCATCTAACATCATCAATGCTGTACCTGGAGGGGTTGCCGATTCCCAAGCATACTCAGATGCAGCATAATTTGCATTCTCTCCAAGAAACCACACCTGCCGAAATTAATTTAATATCATCAACATAAAAGCAATAAATATATAGCAGTTTTATTAATAAAGACCAAGTACAATACATAAACAAATGACAATATTAAAGCCAGATGCTTACTGCTGCTTGCACCAATCTCTGTAAAGCCAGTGCTGACTTAGGATCAGAAGCTGCAACACGGTCTACTGAAGTAATGGAAGACATAGAGCCAGGTTGCGGCGGAGGAAGATCAAGAACTATGGTTACTGCTTCCAAAGCTGTGTGCTTCCAGTCAGGACCAGCTCCAACAAGGCATGTCTATATATGGAATAACAAAATACCTCACTTTTCTATGATAAGAAACCATGCTATAACTGAAAACCAACAAAATAAAAGGAGACAGAATCATGCCCATAGTAGCTAAGGAGCTTACAAAATGGTCCCCAATTGGTAAGAATAGAAAAAATACATTAGTTACAGTTACAGATTTCTCTGCACAGGATGCACCAACATAGAAGCAAGAAATCTTGTAAGATCCTAAAGATCACTGAAACTGTTACCAGCTACTAATGGAATTTACCTTTAGTTAGTGTCCTTCGATGAAAGCATTATAATGATGGGAACCAAGATAAAGGGACGATACATTTCAAGAAATAATATTATTTTTGAACTCTGAAGACAGTTGCAGTGTGCCTAACTATCTAAAGGAATAACAAAAAACCAAAAATCCTAAAAGACTAGATACCCAATTATAGTAGACTGAGTCAGCTAGAATACCAACTGCAAACTAAAACTATAATTTTGTTTTTTTTTTTAACAAGATACGAACTTTTCATTGATGGATGAAAATGAACAAAGTTGTTCAAAATACAAACTAGGAAGGAGTGAGTAAAAATAAAAGTGCAGAAAAATAAAATAGAATCCACAAAAACAAAGAGAACCACTAAGATGGAGTTATAAATGCCTCCCAATTCATACAAAGCGTACTAGGAGAGTAGGAGGAGAAGAGATTGGGAAGAACACACCAATGCGATGCTTTGAACTTGACTATTTCAAAGCAGTCAATAGAATAACAAAAACCATAATTCTGATAGAATAGCTTTGAAACCATGAGTCCATAGGATATTGGCTTTACGATGAACCCGAAAACCGTAAAGATCCAAAACCCATACTCAAGAGATGTTGAACATGGAGAAAAACAACTTCCAGCAAGCAGCAGCATAAGTACACGTAAAGAAAACATGCCTTTGAGTTTCTCCATTTGCATTACACAATAAATACACCGAAGGTTGCATCATCTGAGAGGGCATTTTCTTTTGAAGAACCTCTGAAGTATTTACTTTACCCATAAGAAGAATCCAAGTCAGAAAATTGACTCTCTTACGGCAATTAGTGTTCCAAAGTATAGAGAAAACTTCTTTGGGGATAGTTGAGCCAATATTCCCAAGCATATTTAATGAATGAACGGAGAATATTCCGGAAGGCTCCAAGCTCCACATCCGCATGTCTTCAATTTCATTAAGAGAAACAGAAGAGAGTAAAGATAAAAGCTGGCCATTTCTACAATCTCCCCTTCCTTCGCAGGCCTCCTAGTTGGCAGATTCCAGGAAAGGCCATTGCTGTCCCATGCTTCTGCTACTAAAATGGAGGGGACCGAGGAGATTCTAAAAATTAAAGGAAATCTATAACCAGGCATCTCCAACCCATAAGTGACGCCAAGGACTTCTACCAAAACCTGTCAACCTTGGTAAAGTGTTCCAATTTCCACAATCAGAACCATGTGCACTGGCCACCACCGTCCTCCAAAGGCTTTAAGTCTAGACACTAAATCTCCATCCCCATTTGGCCAACAAGGCGCAATTTCTTTTAGAGGCCGCCTTCCTCTCGGGATAAATAGGTAACATCCCATCTCACTAAGTGGTTCCCCAAGCCTTTGGATGAATCTCCCCAAAGAAATGATCGAATGCTTTTCTCCAGCTGCTTGCTGATCCGAATTGGAGCCTTTAAAAGAGAGAAGTAGTATAATAGAAAATGTTGTAGAACCGATTGACATAAAGTCAATCTTCCAACCCTAGAAAGCCGGTACCGCTTCCATCAATCTAGCTTCTTGAAAATCTTGTCTTGAATGGGACTCCAAAAACCATCATGTTTTGGATTACCCCCAAAGGCATGCCTAAATAGAGCATTGGGAGATTTTCAACCTTACATTTAAATCCGGTGGCCATTTGCTGAATTCTCTGAAAATGCATATTCACCCCACTCAAAGAAAACTTCTCCCAGTTAACCTTCAACCCTGAAAGCCATTCAAAAGCTTTGATTGCATCGAACAAGAAGATGTGGTCCATATGAAGCCTTATTGTAGATGAGAAACATGCACCGAGTTTTGCCCCACTATGAAGCCTTCAAATACTCCTTTAGAAGAGATGTGGTCCATCAATCTACTCAGCACATCACTTACAATAAGGAAAAGGAAAGGAGAGAGGGGATCTCCTTGCCTTAATCCCCTTGAAGCTTGAATTCTTCCTCTCAGTCTTCCATTTATAATAACAGAGAATTTGGTGTCTTTAATATACCCATGGATCCACGAAATCCATTTACTTCCAAAGCCTTTTGGATTGAGCACCTCAAATAAAAAATCTCAATCAAAAGGTCAAATGCTTTTTCAAGATCAAGCTTTAGAATCCAACCGCTCTTTCTAATTCTGTAATGTTCCACTATCTTGTTGGCAATAAGGATGGGGTCAAGGATTTGTCTTTCAAAAATGCACTTTGGTTGTGAGAAATTGTGTGGGGAATAACCTTCCGAAATCTTTCTGCTACTACTTTGGCCAAAAGTTTGTAAATGGTGGTTGTAAGACTTACAGGCCGAAAGTGCTTAACCTTCTCCACTCTATCCTTTTTAGGAATAAGACATGAAGTTCTCTCAGGCACTTTTTTTTTTTGTTTTTTTGAACAAGATACGAACTTTTCATTGATAAATGAAAATAAACAAAATTGTTCAAAGATACAAACTCCCATAGGAGTGAAGATACAGGAAATAAATAAAAGTAAGCATTAGAAGAAATAAAAACCATAAACTTAAAGAAACCTCCTTAAAGGGGAATTATAAGAGCCTCCCATTTCATACCAAGCATACTAGGAGAATAAGAAGAGAAGAGATCGGAACGAACACACCATTGGGAGGCTTTGAATTTGGCGATTGAGAGACACTCCATAGGAGATCGATTCTTGCCTTCAAATATTCGTTGATTTCTCTCAAACCACAATTCGGAAAGAAGAGCTTTTATTCCAAAAGCCCAAAGCATATTAGTTTTAGAGCTTGCTTGCAGCCCACTGAAAAGCTGAAAAATTATTTGAGGCACCTCCAGATCCCACACCCATGAAACTTCAAACATAGATAGGAATTTTTTCCAACAAACCACTGCATAGCTACATGAGAAGAAGACATGCCTTTGGGTTTCCCCACTTGCTTTGCACAGTAAACAAAGAATTGGACATTTTCTTTTGTAATGTCTCTGAAGTGTTAACTTAGCGCATTAGAAGAATCCAAACCATGAAATTAACTCTCTTTGGACAAAAAGAGTTCCATAGAATAGGTAGTTCTTCCTTAGGAAAATGGTCATTTCTATAAAACTCATAAAAGAATCTTATAGTCACTCTTCCACATTCCAAAACTTGAGAAAAAATTCTGGAGTGAATCCATCCGGACTCAGTGCTTTATTCTTGCCAAGACTCTTGACCGCCTCCCAAATTTCTGATTCTTCAAAATTTCTTTCTAAACATATTCGATTCTACCAAGAAATAGGTCTCCACTGGAGTTCCATCGAGTACAGCTTTGGCACTTGGCAGACTTACTTTCTGGTATAAACCAGAAAAAAATGAGAAAATTCTCAGCCTCAATTTCACTAAAATTAACTAAACAATTCCCATAAGAATCCTGGAGATCAGAGATGGAAGCTTTCCTTCTTTTGGCTGCTAAAGACCTGTGGAAAAACTTACTGCTAAAGACTTCTATTCAATGAAAATACTTCAGCTTTCCAACTTCTTTAATTTTAAATTCATGAATCAAACAACTTCTTAATTTATCTTGTTTGTTACCATCATTGTCGGTGACAATAATATTGTTGACATAAACCCCTGATGAAGCATCTATGGAGGAGGATTGATTGGAGTCAATTTCAAAGGGCTCAATAAAGGGGATGAAGAAAACGTGAGGTTGGGAATGGGTAAATCCTTATCTTGCAACAATATTTCGTCCCAGAGGTAAAGAAGCTTCTTCATAAAAGGTAACACATAGATGACGTACCTTTTGGAAGAAGGGTGCCAGAATTTATCACCATGTCAATGATAAGAAAATAATTATTGCTTACTTGCAAAAGTTTGATACAAGGTTAGTCTAAAGAGAAGGTACAGGTAAAACAACAAAAGAAACAATATCACACAAGATAGCACTTACCAATTAGGAACTAATTACAAATAAGGAAATAAAATACAAAGAAATAACCGTACAGTATCAGGAACTTAAAAATACCAATTACACACCACTAAATATTATTTTTCTAAATGTTAAGGATGAATAAACCACCACTCAACCCAAAAGCTTAAGCTAATGGGTTAGGTAAATTTAATTCATATATTGGATATCTAACACTCCCCCTTACTTGTGGGCTTGGAAAATTGCAACAAGACCCAACAAGTGGAAATCATAACAAATGGGAGGAAACAACAATGTAGGGGTTCAAACACATGACCTTCCACTCTGAAACCATGTTGAGGATGAATAAACCACCACTCAACCCAAACGCTTAAGCTGACGGATTTGGTAAATTTAATTCATATATTAGATATCTAACACTAAATAAGTTGTAAAATTCATTGGGCAACTCAAAACACAATAAATTCCAAACATGAAATTTGGAGAAGTGAATTGAAGTATTACTTACTTTCCATAGTAGTTGCAAGACATCCGCATCAATCTTCCCAGGAACTTTAGTTGCAAAAACTCTAGCTATTTGAAGAAGAGTGACAGCCATATCAGGAGTTGCCTGGAAACAAACATTAGTGTATATGCATTACTAGAAAGATTATAAATGTGCATAAAACGTATATACTACTCAGACTGCTTTCATTCTTCACAACACTGCAAAGTTGAAATATATTAAACTTGCAAGTTAGGAAGCCACTTCAATTTGGGTAATGTGTCCATATCAGACACAGGTCGGACACTCCAACACCCCGACATTTATCGGACACGTACCGAACATTTGTTAGCTCAATAGATGTTTGTCGCATATTATTCATACAAAGTGAATATGGATTCGACATTATTAGGCACTATTGAACACTCATTAAGTATAAGAAATAAACATAAATAGTAATATAGGACAAAATGATAAATCCTGCAGGTAAAATACATCAAACTCATTTTTTAAGTACAAAAATGCATAAGCTTATTAATTTAAGCCTCCTTCCAGTATAAAAATGATATATACATTAAAAAATGGTGTATTTTGATATATGTGTCCTTGCCGTGTCCGTGTTCATATCTTAATTTTTAGAAAATTAAATTTCATTGTGTTCGTGTCGTGTCGTATCCATGTCTTGTGTCCGTATTTGTGCTTCTTAGTTTGCAAGAATGATATCCAGATGTTCAACTATCAGAGGTTTTGAATTGATCTAGGGCATGAAGATTAATTGGGGAAAATCTGCTATTAGTGGAGTTAATTTGAGTTTTGAACAGATGAACTCGTATGTTTCTATCTTGAAATGTTTGGTGGAGATGTTACCTATTATGTACCTCAGCATGCCTCTTGGAGGTAATCCTAATCTCTTGCTTTATAGTCTCTATTATCGAAAAGATCCTTAAAATGTTGGATCACTAGAACAAATTTCAACTATCCAGAGGAGACCACTTTACTTTATGCAACTCGGTTCTTTTTAACCTTCCCATTTTTTATGTCTTCATTTCTTATGCCAAGGAAAGTTTGCAAAGAAGTTGCGGAAAAGGTTAGAAACTTTCTATTGAAAGATAATGGTGGTGGTAAAATAAAACATCTTGTACGTTGGGATGTGACCTCTACCTCTAGTTGATGGATGCTTGGGTGTTGGTGGTCTTATGTTTAAAAATTCGTTCTTCTAGCAAAATGGGGTTGGAGATTTTTCCATGAACCCATTTCCTTATGGCAGCAAGTTCCAAGCATTAATGGTTTATTTTTAATATGAAACAAATATTTCATTGATGGTATGAGATATACAAAAAGCCTTGAAGGCAATTACAAGAAAGCTCTCCAACTTGTAATAAGCTCATTAAAAGAGTAATTTTTGAAGAGGGTAGAAACATTTACACCAACCCAAAGCTAGAACTAAGAACCCTATCCAAAAAATTTTCATACGAGAGGAAGGGACCATAAGAACGCCTGTATTAGTTGAACCCAAAGAGTGGCTTTTGCTTTCTTGAAAGGGTGTCCCGCCAGTAAGCAACCCAAAGAGTGGCTTTTCCAAGCATTAATGGTTTAAAGCCTTTTAGCTGGCATACAGCATGTAAGTCTGTAGGTTGCAAGAATATACACATACGAACAAAAGAACCAGCGCAACAAAAAAAAAAGGGCCACCTATAGAAAGAGACTCCAATCCATAAGAATAACATCTAACTGATAATAACAAAAAACTTTAGAAACTTACCAAATTTAATAAGCTCTCAAATATCCTCCGCGAATCTTTCAACCCCTAAAAATCTATTGTTTCTCCGTAGCTAAAGACTCTCACAAAATAGCAAAGAAACAAGTCTACCACATAATTTGATAACCCAAACTATCAAATAACTTTATACAATAACCTGTGTGATCATCATGACCTTTTACAATTGACTACATAAATTAAGACACTAGAATATTAAAAGTGAAAACTATAAAGTCAAAGCCCAGTCCATTTTACAATGGGTCTGCTTTGCTAAAAGAGCAATTCCCTTCCATTTTCAATCTTTCCTTCTATGACTCTTTTTGAGGCATGGGATAGGAATTCACCATCATGGCCGTTATAAACAAGGAGATCTTTGAAAGATGATGAAATTGATGACTTTATGGCCCTTTTGGATTGTCTTACCGCATTCGGCCCTTGTGAGGACGAGGACGTAAGGAAACGGACTTTGGAGCCCTCGGGGGTATTTTCAGTAAGCTCTTTGTGCAAGAACAGTAATGTTCCCCATAAACTTCCAAAGGATTATATCACAAAGCTTTGGAGTTCTGGCGGTCCCAAAAAAGTTAACTTCTTGTCTTAGATTCTAATCAACGGAAACAGCTGAATTACTACAAAAAAAGTTACCTAAAATGGTTTTACTGCCCTCCTTGTGTGTCCTATGTGCTGCCCATAGTGAAAATCAGTGTCACATTTTTTTCTTCAATCTGAGCTTTGGATTGAAAGAAACCAAATGATATTTAAAGAAAAAAGATCGGCTATGGATTGCTTCAATATGGCAAAAATCAAAGCTTCTGGTGTGCTCTCTCCAACTCATTTGATAATTATCCACCTATCATGATTTGTTTTAATTGGAAAGTTTTTCTCGAAAGTTGTAATTGTACTTGCTTTTATTTTGCTGCTATGTTTTGTTATTTCTTTAACTTTAATTGCTTTCTTTCTTACTACATGGTGAGTGTATTTATAAACAATTTTTGTTCCTTTTCATACCTTCAATGAAAAGTTCGTATCTTGTTCAAGAAGTCAAAGCCCAATCACAAACAGAATATCCACAACTTTTATATGCAAAACATACCTTAAATCGAGCATGCAAAGTAAGTAAAATATCATTTAACAATGCTGCTGGCCAGGCTGGATCAGAAAGCTCTGATGCAATAATGGATTCAAGCTCATCAAATGAATCGAAGGGACTTTGCATCCATATCAAGGCCTTAATGACCATGGCTCTAACATAGACGCATTCACATGCTACTGTTGTTCGCACTACTTCCATCAATGAAGCCAGCAAACTAGCAATTGTTTCTTTCTCGCCCCTTCCATTTGCCACCGAAGCAGTTCTCCGTATACCTAAAAGAAGAGGATGACAAAAAATAAAATAAATCCAGAACAAAGGCTTTAGCAATCAAAATAGAACTATAATTTGAAGGATTCAAAATGGACTATGCAGCAATTCGATTATTAAACACAGTTGAAAAGGATTAAGAAAAGCTTATTATTTCAATATTTAAAAAAAAAAGTTGGGAAAAGATCAACTTATACTCTTAACCTTTGCAGTTGAATCAATTAAAACCCAAATACAAACACAAACGTGTGAGAATTATGCGTTAAACCATTTCCAAATGGAACTCATAACCGAGGGTGTAAATTGATTCAATTATGAGAGTTTAGAGTTTTAATTGATATAGTTATTAGTTTAGGGTCTTAATTGATTCAACTTGCAAATTTTAGGGGTATAAATTGATTTTTCCAAAACTTTCAATTCTTCAACGAGCTTCATTCTCTCAAAGGATGGTTCTAGATTTCACATCAATGCTCCGTTTCTTGTTAGGTTCATATGTAACATCTATGTTCGTTTCTTGGTTGGGCTTTGGCTCTCTCGAGTATTTTTCTGATGAGGCTTCCATTATTGAGGTTGCTAGTTGCTATGGAAAAATTAAAGATATTGAGAAGCTGAACAATTTTTTAGATTCCCAAAGGTTTTCTTTTAAGGTTTCCTCTTCTTTCAAGGAACCCTTTTCGGTCTTTGGTTGCACTACCAAACTATTTATACTACAATTCGTTATGGTCTCCCTTCTTTAAGATTTCTTTCAGAATTTCTCATTTGTATAGCTTCCATTGTTTGCTTGGATTGTGTTGTTTTGGCTACTCCTCCAATTGATAGCAATTGGAGTTTTATGATGTTCCAAGTTTCGTTTTTGAAGCTTTTCGGCCACTTCGGTGGTGGTCCTTGGCTTTAAATGTTAATATTTTATCTTTGATTGTAATGGGGTTGCATTCCCCTCTATTGGTTCCTATCTTATATCATACAACTTGCCAAGTTAAATAATGTATATGAAGCTGTTTTCTTCATGACACCTAAGATTTTGCAACATCTAGTCAATTGTCAGACTGAAGTCTCAGGGAAAAAATATATAATGGTTTTCCCTAATTAATGAAGATGTCACGTAACATGAAGATTTAGTGAAAGGCATGAACAGAGATAAAATTACTTTCAGGATGCGGATTTTCATTAGAATCTGAATCCTGAGAATCAGCAGCCTCAGAAGATGAGTTAACAAAAGCCCCTTCATCAATATCCTGTAGACCTAGGGAAAATGCAGCAGCCCGACTTCTTCCCATCTCCTGCACGACTCTTGCTGCCGCATGAAGAACAGGCCTTGAGAAACTACGGAAGGAACTTTCTAACCTGCGTGTTCCATATAAAATAATTACCATTTTTTCCCTATGGAGGGCAGGCACATATAGATCTAATAGGCAACATATTAAAACCATTCAAGACATAATGCAAGTGAACTTCAACCTTCTCATTACAAGTTTGATGAGAGGTTGAGGACGTCTAATCTTCTGAGATTTAGATTTGGAAGTTCCCTTTGATGGTGCTTCTGGTAGCTTGAGAAACTCCCTAGTCAGACGATACCAACCAGCAGCACGCTCTTCGGTTCTAAATAAACAAAATGAAGCATATCTATCTGATAAAAAAAGAACAAGAAAAAACACGAGAGCAAAGCAGAAAGTTGATTGCTAGCTAAGTATCCACTTCACAATTGAAAAAAAAAAAGAGTCTTCTACTTACCTATCTGTATTGTCTGATTTACCAAGTACACATAAGATTGCCTCAAAACAGACTCTTTCACTAGGATCAAGAAGAAGTTGATAGAGCACTGAGTTGAATTGTGATTTAATATCCGGCCGCTCTACACAAATCAATTTCACAAAAATCATCATGATGAACACACGCAAAAATTATAATGTGGGTATACTTCAATTTCAACTTTTACCATCCAATGCCCGAGCTCTGGATATTGAATGGCACAACCGTGCTAGTGAAACCCTGGCCAGAACATCGTGCAAATGGAGAACATCCAGCAATGCTCCTAAGACGTTCCATAGAATAATGTTAAGATAAAACACATCAAGATGACACATACTTCTTGACAATGTTAAATAACCAAGCCATAAAGCTGCAGAAATGAGGCCAAAAATTATATATCATATGATTCAAATCTTACCTCATTTGTGTGTTAATGAATTGTTGGTTTTAGTCTCATTGTTGTTACAATAATCCAAAATTCTTTTTTATTATTATTTTGGTAATGAGATAGAGATTGAGGTCAGAAAAGAACCAGTTTATTTATGCATTATGGCAATATCCGGAGTTTCAAGAGCTCCCTACCTTCCTTACTGCACGCACAGAGCGAGAACACAGAAAATTACTCAAAAAGAATGCCCCCAAATTCTATCTTTTCCCCTAAATCAAAGTTACCCAGAACTAACTAATATTCTTTGGGTCCCACATATGGTTCCCTCCATACTAAAACAACAATTCAGCAAAATTACTCATGTGCCCCTTTTCCCTTCCTACAACTCTACATTTTCGTTACAGGGGGTCTATCACTACCCGCCCCCAAAGAGCCACCTTGTCCTCAAGGTGGAAATCAGGAAACTGTAGTGAGAGAGAAAAGTTGGGGCTCATGGTGTGGTGAAGAAGTTGAAGTTTACAAGTCTCATGGTGTGGATATTAATGAGCCAACTAAATGAAAATCCTATCGTGGAATGTTCTGGGGAGTTTTGAAAGGAGGATTGCAATCAAGAACTTCATCAAAAGCCATCACCCTGACATCGTCCTCCTTCAAGAAACTAAATTATGTTGCCCAGATAAACAGATAATCAATTCTTTATGGCGCTCTAAAGGGATTGGCCAGTCGGTATTAGATTCTCTTGGTAAATCTGGAGGATTACTCACTCTTTGAGATTAATCAAGAGTTACAGGTAACAAAGGCTTTGTATGGTGAACATTCAATTTCTATCCTTGTATCATTCTCCAGCAGTAAAGAGGTATGGGTTACATAAAGCGAAATATTAAACAGAGGAATAGAATTCTCCTTGCCAAATGGAATTGGAGATACATAAAGGAAAGGAACTCTCTTTGGAGACAGGTCATTGAAGCGAAATATGGAAAATCCTCTTGGAACTCAAAGCCTATAGCTCCATCTATCCCTTCAGCTAAAGGACCTTGGAAGGCGATCATTAGAACTCAGAATCTGATCTTTGACAGAATAGCATACAAAGTTGGAGATGGGTGTAACATATCCTTTTG
>NW_019104747.1:112276-127949 GCF_001995035.1 Momordica charantia
ACTTCCTGATTTGTTTTTTGTCATGACAAACCATGGTGCATTGGAGGAGATTTTAATATGACTAGGTGGTCCTCAGACCGTTCCTCAGGTAACACGTGGAATGAGACAATTTAATAAGTTAATTGAAGACCTAGATTTGGTGGAGATTCCCGTTTCAAATGGAGAAGTCACATGGTCTAAAATGGGGAATGACTCAATTCACTCTCTGAGACCGGTTCCTAGTCTCAAAAAGTTGGGAGATTTTGTTTGAAAGCCCGAAGGTATCCAGAGGCATCCATATTACTTCGGATCACTGCCCCTATTCTTAGAAGCTGGAATTTTTTTCTGGGGTCCTAGCCCCTTTAGATTCTACAAGTCTTGGCTGCTTGACAAAGACTGTGTAGAATTGATTGAAAGCTCGTTAGCTAAGGACTCTTCATATGGATGGGCTGCTCTCTTTGCCAAGCTTGGAAATCTGAAAGTCCTCAAACTATGGAACCTCCAAAATGAGAAGATCAAGAAGGGAATTAGGCCTTGTTGCTGATATTGCTGCTTTGGATTCAAAGGAGGAGCTGACTGATATTTCAACAAAAGAAGTTCATCACCGACTTTCTTTGAGAACTAAGCTGCTGGAATTACACACTCAGGAAGAAAGAAATTCGATCCAGAAATGTAAATTTCATTGGATGAATGAGAGAGATGAAAATACTGAATTTTTTCACAGAACCTTAGCTGCTAGAAAAAGAAAAGGTTTCATTACTGAAATACATTCTGATTGGGATGAAATTTTCATCAATTATGCAGATATTGAGACTGAAATTGTAAGTTTCTTTGAAAAGCTTTATTGCCGAGAAAATGTGACTCCCTTTCGCCCCTTCGGGAATCAACTGGAGAAGAATTACAGCAGCTGATAGAAATCTTCTTGAATCCAGTTTTGAAGAGGGAGAGATTTTAGCAGCATTAGAAGATCTTGGGAAAAATAAAGCTACAGGCCCAGATGGCTATACTATAGAGTTTTTTCTCAAATTTTGGAACATTCTTAAAGCTGATTTCATCCGATTGTTCAAATAATTCTACCAAAATGGTCGCATCAATTCTTGTTTCAAGGAAAATTTCATTTGCCTTATTCCTAAGAAAGATAAAGCATCTCGGGTCAAAGATTTCAAGCCTATAAGCCTTATAACAATGGTTTACAAGGTGCTATCAAAAGTCCTTACCAAGAGACTTAAAAAAGTTATCCCTTCTACCGACTACCATCTCCTTAAATCAAAGCACCTTTATAGAAGGAAGGCAAATTTTAGACCCCATACTTATTGCCAACCAATTGGTTGAAGATTACGAGCGGCTAAAGAGGAAAGGGTGGATTTTGAAAAGGCTTTTGGCATGGTTGATTGGGAATTCCTTGAAATCGTCCTCAAACAAAAGGGGTTTGGGTCAAGGTGGATAAAGTGGATTATGGGATGCGGTTTGTATTTCGAGGAGTCTCATTTAAGCTTGGCTTCTTTATTAATGCTTGGTTGGCTGTTCTTTCGAGGAGACTCATTTAAGCTTGGCTGATGGGATATTCTTGTTGGATCTATTTAATTTTCAATTAGTTGTGGTCAAGACTCTTCAAGTTTAATTGCATTATTCATGTCCATTGGAGTGATTATCTCAGAATCTGAGGAGTCTCTTTGATTGGGTTTTAGTTTTTGAGGTTATGAATTCTAAGGGTCTCTTAATGGGTCCTTTTTTGCTATGCTTTTTAAAAGGTTCCTCTAAGTTTTTTCTGGGAAAGAATTTGAAGCTTCAAGCCTTTCTCATATGGATTCTCACTCCTCTTCTTCAGTAAGCAACATTTAGGCCTCTTCTCCATCTCACTCCTCTTTCAATGCCAGCTTCAAAGGGGCCTCTTATACTGGAGAACGAGTCTGATGAAGATGGTGTTATGTGAAGGTTTTTGGTTGTGTTGTTGGATCTTGTTGCAAATTTTGGAGCTTTGGTACATTCTCAGTGGTTTCTCTTCCAAATTCCTTTTCAGGGTGTTCTAAGGAAGTTTCGTGTTCATCTTATTCTTTTGGGGTCTCTTTATTAGTGATTGTTGATTTCCAATTAGATTGTATTGCTCCTTACTGAGCTTGTCATTTTTTATTTCTGTTTTTTCTTTTTCTTTCGCTTTTTCTAGGGTTTGTATCCTGAAAATTTTTTCTTTTCATATATCAATAAAAAGTTGTTTCTTGTTAAAAAAAAAACGGGGGAAAAAACCAACAAAAACAACTTAAGATGGAACACCAGGATAGAGTACTGGCTACGGTATTAAAGCATACCTCCAGGCTCTACAAGTTTTCCTGCAAAAGAAAACATGGGTAAAATCGTTAAATGTATTTAAAAAAGAAAAAAGAACCAAACTTTAGTTAATTTATAGATGACTGTTGATGATGATATCAAATCTGAAAGATATCTTAGAAGTCGTCTACATAAAATAACCTAGTGTCATTGCAACTGCATAAGGATCTTTTGCAGCCAGCTCAGAAAGCATTTCTAAGGCATGCCTCACAGCAACTGGATCAGCAAACGATACTCTGCAGTCGAATATAGAAAAACCTTAACATTATAACAAAAATCTCAACAAAATCGATAGAAGTTGATTAAGACATCAAGTACTAGATATAACAAGAGAGAACAAGCAATGTAGCACAAATAAATCTATTGTTCAAATATAACAATAATGACAATGACAAGAATAAAACTTAAATCCCATTGATGCTCGAAAAAACTTAAATCCTATTGATGCTTCAAAGAACAACATTATCATTTATCATGCTTGCACTGATCACTTATCTCACCACCCTGAAATGTGATTGCCCACCCAAGTAATCAGAGTCAAAGCTCACACCACTGCTTTTTCAATATTTACATTTTACAATGGTCTCAACATCCTTGTCCCGCCCAAAGACAAGCAGGTCTTGTCCTCCCTTACCATTCATCTCTCACTACCGCCCTCTATTTTTTCATGTCTTTCAATCCCACTTTCTTTCTCTCTGTCACCTCATTTCTTCCCTCCTATCTCGAATCTACATGCATGGAAGACAATAATCCTAGCTTAATTGCCAATATTATAAGTAATTACTATAAGCTATGAATCTGATGACATGATAACATTACTAGTCAAAAGCAGATTAATCTACTGCAAGCTTCTCTCCGAATGGGAACCCTAGTCGCTCCCCCTCTCTCCAACGCCGCTCCCTCTCTCTCCAACGCCAGTCGCCCTAGACAACAGCCGCTCTCCCTCTCTCCAGTGTCGCACGCCCTAAATCCTAGTCGTTCCCCGTCTCTCTGATGCCACTCGCCCAAAACCCTAGCCACTCCCCCTTTCTCCGGCGCCGCTCACCCTAAACCCAAGCCACTCCCCTTCTCTCTGGTGATTCTCACGCGCTCTCCCACTCTTCATGCCTTATACATCGCGCCACCGCAACCTCTCAATCTTCTTCCTATCTCAATTTGAGTCTTCGGCAAACCAGACTTGTGATAGCACCGTCCTTGTAGCGAACTCGGTGGTGGCACATTTGACAGTCTCCAAATAGTCCAGGTTTGTGATCCAGTTCCTCTCAGGATCAGACCTGCACGCCGAACCATTCTGAGCAGATTTGAGCCTTCTCCGATGACATGGCAATTGATAGCTTAACAACGAAGAGCTCTAGTGACTTCTCGCAACGGCATATCTCTTTTCTTTATGGAGATTAGCAGTTGTTGTGTATTTGTTTATGGATTAAAGCTAAATGGTTTTCCGTGGAGGATATGGATTGCAATGTTGTTCTGCAACTAAAGCGATCTCAAGTAGCTTGGTTTGAATGTCAAATAGTGGAGATGCTGCATCTACCATTGCACGATCCCTGCTCTAGTCAGATAAGATATGCTCTTGGCACATGTAGAATTCAAAAACTTCTATATGGTCCAAGAATCCAAGTTGAACTAACAATGTGGCTTCCTATCATCCTATGGGAGGTATAATGAGGCTCTGGATCAATGTTGGCCATAGGAAAAGCGGTTGGCTGGCTTTTTGGGACATGATGAAGGTAGGTTTATCAAAGGAGTTGTTCCAGCTTCTATACGGTCTTCTGTTGAGGCTTCAAATTGGAATAAACCTCCTACACTCGAAAAAGGGAGAAGTTAGAGAACCTGTACTAACAAGAAGCGCTTAGGGCATTATTGGGTCAAAAAGACTCCGAAGTAGTGGGAATGGATTGGGATAATGTCATGGTATCTCAAGATTTTGTGTACATGATAGTTGGAAGGAAATTGTTGCATCACTGAAAAGTGTCTTCTCGAAAATGTCAAGTCAACCCCTTCTTGGCAAATAAGGCTTTACTTAGATTCAATAATGGAAGGTTGTTGAACCCTGATTGGCTCAAAGTCAAATGGCGAAAAAAAGATGGATTTCACAGGAGAATGGAAAAATGAAATCTTTAAGAACATGGCAAGAACGAAGTGATGGTTTGTTTTGAAGGATGGGTGAAAATATGTGACTTACCTTTAAAGATTTGGAATATGCAATGCATTCAGGCCATTGGTACTCATCTTGGAGGTTTGAAGAAAGTCTCCTCAAAAACACTAAATTTGTTAGATTGTTCAGCAGCTTTGATTTGAATCGAGAAGAATGTTTGTGGTTTTATACCGACTTATATTGAGATAACCACAAAATGCGGAGGGTTTGTGGTACAAGTGGTTGCCAAATGAAGCTATTAGCTCATCATTTTCCTCTGAACAGCTCTCCAAGACTTCTTCGATTGCAGATTCTCCTAACACTTTGGACATTCAAAGATCGCCAAGAAGTTTTTTTTTTTAACAAGATACGAACTTCTCATTGAAATAATGAAAATGAACAATAATGTTCACAGATACAAACTCTCGAAAGAGTGAAAAAAG
Organism: Momordica charantia; assembly: GCF_001995035.1. The sequence continues at coordinate 117,161 of NW_019104747.1, forward strand.
AAAACATAAACTTAAGAAAATACAATAAAAGCTTTCCAATTAGAACAAATTAAACTAGGGGAATAATTTCTAAATAATTTCGATAAAGAGCACCGTTGAGAAGCCAAGAAGTTATGGCAGATTAAGAGTCTCAATTTGGCAAAGAGTTTCTTTAAAAAGGTAAAAGGATTGAGAGTCAAAGATTTATTCAATTCTTTAGAAGAAGCTAATGTATTCGTTGTGAATTCAGATAGTCTGGTAAAGCGGCTTGAAGATGACCCTTCATTTACCCAAAACATTTCAAGAGCCTCAAATTTAGAAAAGGATCCGACATGGCAATTGAGTACTCCTCTTGTCAGAAAAGTCGTGGACATTAATAAGGATATTGACATTATCGGTCCTAGTGTTTTCCAAGAAATAAATGTGAAAGGTATAATGAATAGAAATTCAAAGGGCTGCCCATTTCCACCTAGTATGAAGAATACCAAAAGACTCATTCAGCCCCTTCCTCTTTACTTCTATCAAATGAAGTCTAATACTCTTTTTGGAAAGGAGTCCGCAAAGCCTTTGATAGTTGAAGGGGTACAAGTGAACTTGAATAAGGCTTTTAATAAGGAGAGAAAAAAGTGAGTAAAGTTAGATCAAACAAACTAAATGTTCTTTCCTTTGGTTCAATACACTTGACTAATGAGGGTTTGACCCATAGGACATCCTCCCTCAGAAGATATTTCCAAAAGAAAGAGAAATAGTTAGTAGTTTGGACTCTTCTCCAAACTTCAACCTCCTTATGGAAGATATTTCTAAGCAATCCTTCGAGGAAGATTCTCATATCCCATTTAATGAGAAAAATAAGATGAGAAGTCAGTTTTTCCCAAGCAAACAAACATTCCTCCTTTTTTTCAAAGAAATGGAGTTTACACGTGTCCTGTTTGATAGGGACCTCTTATATTTAAGATTTTTTTAATAGTCGACTAAGGCCTCTAATTTTTAAAATACTCACATGCGTTTTGCACTTTTTGTAGCAGTGAACTTTTGGGGTATTCATTGGTGATTGTTGGTTTAGTGCTTTGCAGATGATTATTTTTGAAGGTGAAAAGTTTAAATATAAAGGGTTGTTGATTGCCCTTTCCTACTCATCTGGGTAGCAACCTTTCTAGTGAGTACTTTTAATGCAGATTGGTTGGTGAGGATTTCAAAGATTCTTTTTGGCAGCCTTTTCAGATTGCGGGTGGCTTAGTGTTGGAGGATATTTTGAAGTTAATTTTGAGGCTTTGTTTTTGGGAGATTTTTCCTTCATAGGCTCCGTGCAGATGGACTTTTCTCGCTTTGTTATTAGCATTTCGGCTAGTTGTGGTTTAGATCCTGCAAGGTTTTTTATAGACACTTTCACGAGTGCCTAGCTTATGCTTGGTTTTATTGGAGTTTGATCTTGATTTCTGTTTATAAGGAAGGTTTTATCCCTCAAGCATTCGTGGTTCTAAAGTTCTTATGGTTCTCCAAGCCTTGTAGCAAGCAATTTTCTAAGTTCTTCAGCATTATCCCTTGGTTCTTTATCTTCTCTGTGTTTGTATTGCTCTTGTTGAGCTATTTCTTTGCTATTTTTTCTCTTTTTCTTCTTCTTTCTTCTTTCACCCCTTTGGGGGTTTGTATCTTGAACTTTTTTCTTTTCTTGTTATAAAAAATAAATAAATTAATAGTCAATGTTATAAATTAGGTTAAAAAATACATTTGGTCGGTCCCTACACTTTCACTAAAAGTAACAATTTAATCCCTAATCTCTAGTAGGTAAAGATTTAGTCACTATTGAACATCATAACCACTGCAGAACAGTTCTTATCTGGGTAAAGACTTAGTCACTATACTTTCAATTAGTAGCAATTTAGGTATCTAACAATTTAGTCCTCGTTTAAAACTGGTAACAATTTAATCCCTGCATTTAAAAATCTCATCAAAATTAACTGTCGATTTTTATCATATAACAATTTAGTCTTTGTAGTTTACAAACACATTGGATCTCACATCAGTTCACTTGATCTACATATATAAGAAACTTAACCCAAAAAATTTCACAATAGAACTAAATCACTACAAACTTTAAGCTCAGACTAAATTGTTACGTACTAAAATTCATGGACTAAAATCAGCCAATTTCGAGAACTAAAAAGCCTCTCATCACCCATTAGCTATGAGAAACGAAAGCTTCTCAAGGGTGGCCCTTCTATGGTCAAATGAAGATCCTATCCTGGAATGTAAGGGGTTGGAAGAACAAAGGGAGATCCTATCCTGGAATGTACGGGGTTGGAAGAAAAAAGTCCTCATCAAGCAATCCATCTCCCACATCAATCCAAATTTGGTCATCCTACAAGAGACGAAACTCTCCCAAGTGGATCAAGCATTGTAAAATCCCTTTGGAGCTCGCACGGGATCAAATGGGCGGCCCTAGATGCCATCGAATCTGCTGGAGGGATTCTTATCCTTTGGAACAACCCAGATTTCTTGGCAGTGGAAATCACAGAAGGTCTATTCTCCCTCTCAATTAATTTTTGAGTTGATGGCTTCTCCCTTTCGATATCAGGCATTTATGGACCGTCTACAACAAAGTACAAACGTCTATTTTGGCAAGAGTTTCAAGACCTCTCCTATTTGTGCAGCCAGTGGATCTTGGCTGGTGACCTCAACATATCTCGTTGGTCTTGGGAGAAATCGAAAGAGGTCTCTTACAAAGAGTATGCGACTATTCAACTCCTTCATATAGGACTCTACCCTCATTGACATACCTCTGCCCAAGGTCATACATGGTCAAACAACAGACCTTCTCCTTAATTGACAGATTCCTCCTCACCAATGATAGCATTACCAAGTTCGAGCTCCCAATGGCAAGGAGGCTGGCCAGAACTACTTCGGACCACTTCCCCATTCTACTTGACTTTAGCCAGAATAAGTGGGGTCCCACCCCATTTAGATTTGAAAAAATGTAGCTCTCTCTCTGATCATTTCACTCATTCCTTGAAAATTGGTGGAGAAACAACCCGCTAACAGATCTTGGTCACTGCATCAGCTCGATGTCAAAAAGGCCTTTCTTCATGGAAACTTGTTAATATATGTTCTAAAGTTGAAAATTTCATAAAAAAAAAATTATTAAAAAAGTTCCCTAAATTCAATTATTTGAATTAATATCTGGGACCTACCCTTGGATGGTCGGGACATGGTCTTATGATGAAGCTTAAAGCCCTCAAGCTTGCTCTAAAGACTTGGAACTCTGAAGTTATTGGGTGCCTGCATACATAGAGGGAGACACTCATGAAGGATCTTAGCATGTATGATGAACAACTCTGAAGTTATTGGGTGCCTGCATACACAGAGGGAGACACTCATGAAGGATCTTAGCATACATGATCTTAGCATGTATGATGAACAAGAAGTATTGTCTTCCCTCGCTCCATCACAAATCCACGACAGAAACAAGGCATGAGATGATCTCCTTTTATTGTCAACAAGAGAAGAGGTTTACTGGCGACAAAAATGCAAGCAGAAATGGCACGTGGAAGGGGATGAAAACACCAAGTTCCACTAGAGATGCCTTGCTAACAAGAAAAGAAGGAGCACCATCACTGAGATTCTAACAAGAAAAGAAGGAGCACCATCACTGAGATTTTATCTAGACAGGGGAACAGTTTGACCATGATTGAAGATATAGAAAGAGACTTCATAGACTTTCACAGTCCCTCCACACCAAAAAAAAAAAACAGGTACTCGTTTCTGCCTTACAAATCTTTTAGGAGCCAATCACCAATGAAGATAGCATTTTGTTGGAACAAGCCTTCTCTGAGGAAGAGGTTCTCAAGGCTGTTAACAAATTAGGTGCTGATAAAGCCCCTGGCCCTGATGGTTTCACAGTGGAATTATTAAAAAATCATGGAACGTCATCAAAGCCAACCTTGTAGCGATGTTCCAAGATTGTTTTAGAAATGGAATCATCCATACAGCCTTAAATGAAACCTACATTTGCCTCATCCTTAAGAAGAAACGTGCAAAGACCATCCACGACTTTAGACCTATAAGCCTTATCCCATGCACATAAAAAATCATCACCCGAGTCCTCTCCGATAGGCTTAAAAAGGTCCTCCAATCAGCTTTTGTGGAAGGAAGACAGATCCTTGATTCTTCTCTCATTGACGAATGGAAAGTAAGGAAACAAGACGAATGGAAAGTGAGGAAACAAGACGATGCAGTGATCAAGCTTGACATTAAAAAGGCAAACTCACTTAGTCAATTGGAACAAGGTACAGCTTCAACACCAAGCAAGAAAGGAAAACTTCGCTTAGTCAATTGGAACAAGGAAGAAAGGAAAACTTCATTTAGTCAATTGGAACAAGGTACAGCTTCAACACCAAGCAAGAAAGGAAAACTTCACCTAGTCAATTGGAACAAGGTACAACTTCCGTATCTTGAAGGGGGCTTAGGCATTGGAAACATCAAGCAAAGGAACATTGCTTTACTGTCCAAGTGGATTTGGCGTTTTCTAACAGAGGCTAATCAGCTTTGGAGGAAATTAATTTTGGCAAAGTATGATGGGTCACCCATGGCAATCTGGCCAACCAACCGCTTCAGCTCTTACAAAGGCCCATGGTGTGCTATCCTATCCCAAACACACATTATTAAGGCGAATGCCTACTGCCAGGTTGGGGAAAATAGCCAACTGAGTTTCTAGAATGACAATTGGTTGAATATTGGGATTTTGACTACCCGCTTATGCCAAAATCGCAGACCACTGGTCCAAGGCTACAGCTTCCTGGGAGTACAACTTCCGCAGAACTCTCAAAGAGGATGAGTTGGAGGATTGGCAACAGCTAACTCAAGTACTAAACAGGTTTGTCCCTCCCTCTATTGACTGGATCTGGACACAGGATCCCTCAAAGAGCTACAGCACAAGATCCATCTTCTCTCTACTGAATTCTACCGAGAATAGCCAGCCATCAACACTCTACCGCTGCAGGGAAAATATCCTAAGAAAATCAAGTTATTCTGTGGCAGCTAAGTCACTGTTCAATCAATACACTTATAGGGTCCAAAGACGTCTACCACACATTGCACTATCCCTCAACTGTTGTCCTTTATGCTATTCGGCTTCTGAAAATCAAAGTCACCTCTTCATCGCATGTGACTTTGCATCCAGATTTTGGGAAGGATCCTAACAGCTTTTGGTTGGCAAACTGCAATACACAACAGCTCAAAATTCTTCCTCAACATTCCAATGACTGGAGACCCTTTCAAAAAAGAGAGCTATCCTATGGGTCCAAATCATTAGGTTGAAAGCTATCCTATGGGTCCAAATCATTAGGGCTTACCTAGGGAGGTTATGGATGGAAAGGAATAATAGGGTTTTTAACGACTCCTATCTCCAGGTTCCTTTTTTATAGAGTTATTGTACTTGCTTTCGAATGGTGCAAATGTTTCTACTCCCCCTTCCGCAGTTACAACCTAAGCGACCTCATAGCAAATTGGAAGGCGTTTTTGTAACGGTAAGGTTGGAGAGAATCTAATGTAGTCTATTCTCAATATTAAAGTCTATATGTAGACAAATATACAAAGTTGATTTAATCCTATAAGGTGAAGGTAAAGGAAAAATTAATACATATTAATAAAATAATATAAAATATATACTCTAACACTCCCCCTCGAGTTGGTGCATATATGTTAATCATGTCCAACTTGTTAGACAGACAATCTATTCGTGCTCCATTCAATGCTTTAGTAAAGATATCTCCTAACTGCTCTCCAGTTTTCACATATCCTGTAGCTACCAAGCCTTGCTGTATTTTCTCACGTACATAATGACAATCAACTTCAATGTGYTTGGTTCGTTCATGAAATACTAGATTAGATGCAATATGGAGAGCTGCTTGATTATCACACCAAAGTTTCATTGGAGTGGTGGTGTCAAATCTCAATTCAGTCAGAAGTTGATATATTCATACCATTCACACACCGAATGTGTCATAGCTCTATATTCTGATTCAGCACTCCAACGTGACACCACGTTTTGTTTCTTACTTTTCCAAAAAACTAAATTACCTCAGACAAATACACAATATCCCAAGGTTGATCTTCTATCTTCCTTAAACTTACCCAATCAGCAACTGAAAAATATTCAATATTAAGATGACCATGATCTTTACATAACAAACCACGTCCAGGAGCACCTTTCAAATAACATAGAATATGTTCCAATGCGGCCCAATGGTCAGTCGTAGGAGAACTCATAAACTGACTCATAATACTGACTGGATAAGCTATGTCTGGCCTCGTAACTGTAAGGTAATTCAGCTTCCCTACTAATCTCTTATACTTCTCAGGATCTTTCAAAAACTCCCCTTCCTTTGTAAGTTGTAAATTAGGTATCATTGGAGTACTACGTGGCTTAGCAGCTAACTTTCCTATTTCAGTTAACAGGTCAAGTACATATTTTCTTTGTGATAAGAGAATCCCCTTCTTGCTCCTTATTACCTCAATTCCTAAGAAGTATTTCAGCACTCACAAATCCTTAGTATGGAATTGACTATGAAGAAAAGTTTTGAGTGATAGGATGTCTGATGAATCATTACCAGTAATCACAATATCATCAACATATACAACCAGTAAGATAACACCAGACTCAGTTTGTTTATAGAAGACAGAATTGTCCGACTTACTCTTCTTCATTCCAAAGTCCTCAAACACCTGACTGAATTTTTCAAACCATGCTCGTGGGCTTTGTTTCACCCCATATAAGGATTTACGAATACGACATACATTTCCATTCTCTCCTTGAGCAACAAAACCTGGTGGTTGCTCCATATACACTTCTTCTTGAAGATCGCCATGGAGGAAGGAATTTTTAATATCAAGCTGATATAAGGGCCAATGGTGAATAGATGCCAAGGAAAGGAATAACCTGACAGAAGCCAATTTAGCAACAGGAGAAAAAGTATCAGAATAATCAATTCCATAAGTCTGCACATATCCTTTAGCAACAAGGCGAGCTTTCAAACGAACAATTGATCCATCAGGATGAACTTTAACAACAAACACTCATTTACAACCGATAGGTTTCTTTCCTACAAGAAGATGCACTAAATCCCAAGTACCATTGTCATCTAAGGTAGTCATTTCCTCCAACATAGCAATCCGCCAACCAAGATGAGACAAAGCTTCATTAACAGTTGTAGGAACAGATACAAACTCAAAGGATGTAAGAAATGAACAAGTAGGTGAAGACAAATGGTTATATGAAACAAAAGAAGAAACAAGATAGTACATTTACGCTTACCTTTTGTAAGAGCAATAGGAAGGTCATCACTTGTTCCTGGATCCACGGATGAAGAAGCTACTAGTATAGGGCATGAGTCCGTAGGAGGTTGCCAAGAATAAACTTGAGTAATGGTGGGAGAGAAGGATCAAGCACAAAGGAAGATGTATTGCTAGGAAGTTCTTCAGTAGACGTAGAGACAATGAAATAGACAAGAAAGTCATCATCTTCTTGTGAAAGCTCCCCCTGACTGGTACTCAAAGATAATGAAAAATGAGTATCTTCAAAGAACATAACGTCGGGAGAGACAAGATATTTATTGAGATCAGGACAATAACATCGATACCCTTTTTGAACACGAGAATAACCAAAGAAAATGCATTTCAATGACTTGGGGTCCAATTTGATGAGCTGAGAGCAAACATCACAAACAAAACAAGTGCAACCAAATATTTTAGGTTTAATAGGAAATAAAGGTTGCATAGGACATAGAGTACGATAAGGTATCTCACGCTTAAGAACTGATGAAGGCATGCGATTAATCAAGAAGCAAGCCGTCGAAACATCGGCCCAAAAATATTTTGGAACATGCATTTGAAACATTAAGGCCCTTGCTGTTTCGAGAAGATGTCTATTTTTTCTATCTGCAACTCCATTTTGAGATGGAGTATCGACACAAGAGGATTGGTGAAGAATACCATATTCACTCAAATAGGAGTCAAGAGCTCCAGAAAATATTCTTTAGAATTATCACTTCATAGAACTTTAAGAGATCCACCAAATTAAGTTCGAACTTCAGCATGAAAGTTACGAAAATGAGAAAGTAACTCAGAACAATGTTTCATTAAATATAACCAAGTTACACGGGAAAAGTCAACGACAAATGTAACAAAATACCGAAACCCACCTTTGGACTCGATAGGACAAGGACCCCAAACATCAGAATTAATTAATTCAAAAAGAGTAGTAGCTCGTTTATTGACTCTAGGATACAAACTAAGACGATGAAACTTAGCAAATTGACATGACTCACAATCTAAAGAATGCAAACTATGAAATTGAGGACGAAGAATCTTTAACACGGAGAGAGATGGATGACCCAAACGACAATGTTCTTCGAAAAGAGATGGTACTCGAGTGCAAATAGTAGCTGTCGGTATTTGTGTATCAAACGTGTAGAGGTCATTGGATTCACGCCCTTTACCAATAGTCTTCTTCATCGTAAGATCCTGAAATAAGCAATAACCAGGGAAGAGTAACACACAAAAATTGAGATCACGAATGAGTTTACTAACAGAGATCAAATTAAAAGAAAATTGTGGTAAACTTAAGACAGATGTCAATGAAAGAGATTTGGAAAAATGAACTGTGTCAGAGCCAAGAACAGGAGAAGTGGTGCCATCTGCTATGGTAACATCAGGCAAAGATGCAGATGGGGAGAGATTAGCAAATAAGTTAGGATTTCCTGACATATGATTTGTCGCACCTGAGTCAACGACCCATTTTGACGCTGAGGAAATAAGACATTTACTAGTGTTACCTGACTCAGCGATGGCAGTAATCGGATTAGAGGATGATGCCGTCAATGACTCTTGATACTGTTGGAACTTAGCAAACTCTTCCGCAGGAATTGTAACTAACTTGCCAGCATTATCAAGAGTAGATGCAATATTTGCAGACTGTGTTTTCTGACCTTTATTCAACAGCTTTCTACATTCTTGCTTTGTATGACCAGGCTTATGACAATGATTGGACATAATGATATCTCCTGAATTTGATTTTGGAGCACTAGAATTCCAACGTTGAGCGTTCGAAGTGGTGGAATTCCCTTGGTAGGTATTACCTCGGTTTTCATTTGTACTACGTTCAACCAAAACACTATTAGACTGAGATGACAAGACGGGTTGTGACTTCTCAACGCGAAATACTCGAGTGTATGTCTCCTCTAAAGTTGGAATTTCCGAACCAGAGAGTAATTGGTCTTTGGCCACATCAAATCTAGGCGCAAGACCAAGACGAAAACTTATAAATGCTAGTTGTTCGCGTTGGGCAAGCCGAACTTTTGCATAATTACTATCTGGGAGTAATGCATTAAACTCTGCATAAATTCTATTGTGTTCCGTAAAGTAATTTGTAAGCGATTGGTCACCAAACTCAGGTTGGTAAAAGCGCTTGCAAATTTCAAATATTCGACTAACATTTCCTTTTCCAGAATAAAGAAATTCTAAGTATTTAAGCAACTCTTTAACATACTCACACTCATTGACCAAGCCAATAATGTCACCCTCGATTGAATTCTTGATCTGCAAAACCAGTCGAGCATCATCCCACAACAAAGCTTTCTTGCTCTCATCTTTAGGAGGATCTTCAGTTATGTGATCGTCCATATCAATACTTCGCAAAAAAAAGACGAACATTGATTTTCCATGAAGAATAGTTTGATCCATTCAACTTATGTTCTGTGATTTTCGATATCATTGGGATAACCTCAGATGTGACGATTGATTTCTTCTCAGCCATAACAAACAAACGAACTTATTTGAACAAAACAACAAAACCAGAACAAAACACTTGAACAGAACCAAACAAAACAGATGAACCAAATTGCTTGAACCGGACCATTTGAACCAAACCGGCTGAACCGGACTGCTTGAACCCAACCAGATTGAACCAGACCGCTTGAACCAAATCGACTGAATCGAACCGCTTGAATTGGACCAGGTGTTTTCTGAAACTAGCAACCCTAGGTGCTAACCCACGACAATTAGAGGGGCAAAATCGGACTGCCAACGACGGAAGTGCACGACGAAGGCGACGGGCGATGACTGACGGTGACGGAAGAGCACGGCGACAGCGACGGAAGTGCGAACGATGGCAGGATAGGAACTACATCGCAAATCACAAATATGAACCCACAAATCAGCAAACGGAAACCCACGAACAGCAGCGTTGGCGACGGCGGCAACGGCAGTGGGCGACGGTGGCAGCAGCAATGGGCAACTGCGGCAGTGGCAGTGGCGACGACGATAGCGGCAGTGGGCGATGGCGACGGCGGCGGTAGTAGTGAGTTGAGTTGGATACCCAGTGATTTAAAAAGCTCGAGGCGCACAAAAGCTCAATAGACCTCTGGAGCTTAAGTGCGAGGCGCAAAAAAAAACGCTCTTTTTTTTGCGAGGCGCGCTATATATAAAAACAAATAAAAATATATATACACACATATAAAACATACAAAAGCCAAATAAGATTAGAAAACATCATAAGTCTTAGCATAAAGAATCAATTGTCCACAAAAACATGAAAGAGATATATAAGTTGGAAAGAGATGGAGAGAGAGATACAGAGAGGGAAAGAAATATAAGAAGAGAGACGTTTGAGTTGTTTTCGTGTATGGGAAGTGTTAATAATAAGAAAAGAAAATAATTCTTCTTTGATTACTCCAAATGATTGATACAAGGCTATATAAATAGCAGTCACAAAGAAGAAACTAAAAAGAAATTCTTGCCTATTAGGATAAGGAAATAC
>NW_019104747.1:140294-167790 GCF_001995035.1 Momordica charantia
AAGAGAGAATTTTTCTTTTAAAGCCTTGGAAATCGCATTCCAATCGTCATGTGCACACCCCTTAGAAACCACCATAAGGCGATTCCAATCTAACTCCAGCACCTCTTCTTCTTTTTGAATCCAATAAACTTGATGTTTGTCGACTGTAGACACCTTAGAATCCTCAAGCATCCTATGGATGATGCCGGAGGCCCTTGCAGGCTTTTAACTCACATTTTCCAGCAACCACTTCGGCATAAGACCTTCCATCTTTTGGAGTCGACTTGGGGACAAAACTACCTTTCCTTTCTGAAAACTCCTGGTGAAGCTGTCCTACTACATTAGCATTTTGCGTAGTAGAGAGTCGATCATTCCTTACCATCTTCGAAGCTTGAGCTTCTGTAAACCTCACAGAGAAAGTTTTCAACATCTTCCAAAATACTTGCCAACCATCTCTCTTCGATCCAGCAGGGACAAGTACGCTCTTCCTACCACCCGTAGAAGGCCATACCACCCATTCTAAAAACCAAATGTTCTTAGTTCTRTATTTTTGTATACGACATTGCCCAAGATCATCGCGTATCTGAAAAAATAAGGAGTCCGGAATCGATTKCTGATTAACTTCCAACATGTGATTTTCGAACCATAAAAATTGAGAAGAGTGCAGGGACATCACTGTTTTCCTTGCCACATCCTCAACCCTGAACATATCATTCTCACCCCAAATACARAAGAAGGAGCCATCAATACAACAACTACTGATTTCCATAATGAAAATCCGGAATGAACCACGAACAATAAGATTAAAATCAAGCTAGAGACAGGCTAATTCAGAAACTAACAGCAAAAGAGAGACCGAAAGGAAAGGAAGGGAAGGAAGAGAGAGGAGAGAGAACAGAGCATTTTTTACCAAGCTCCCATCCATTGTTGTTCTCAGTGTTTTAAGACTACTGCGGCCATTGAAAGGCTGATTTTGATCTTGGAGCTCCCAATTAGTGATTGGAATTCCAATGGCCTATTTGAGTCGTTTGCTTTCAAAGATGCCTCTACTGAAGGACCCTGCTCTTGTTTATAAACGGAAGGCCTTACACAAGCTTGGTTCTTCCATTTCTATCTTGAACGGCAATCTCTTAATTGGGGATGCAAAATTATTTCATAGTGTGACTAGTTCTGCTAAAGAAAACATCCAAAGTTCCCTTTTGAAAGATGATTTTTCGAGTGGTTATGAAGATTGCATTGTTAGTGTTAGTAGTTATCATTCATATAGAGGTTGGGATTATAATTAGGGATCTCCCCCTTCACTTGTGGAACGAATTTATTGAGCCTTATATAGGGAAAAAATGTGGTGATTTTGTGGAAACCTCTCGAGTATTGTCTAGCCTCAGAGACATGATGGAATTGAGGATAAAGGTCAAAGGCAACGACTCCGATTTCATTCCAGCATCGATCGAACTTCCACCATCCATTATGCTGGAAGATGCCCTCATGATACACGTTGATCCTCTCTTCAATGCTCTGCATTGATCCTTCCTTCAATGCTCTGCACTTGGTTGGATTCTGCAATTTGAACCACGAAGCTCTACATCTCTCCACCAAGGGCACTGTCGGAAAAGCAAACTCCCAACCCCAGACATCTACCGAAACTGTAATAGACCCGACCGCTGCAAGCAACCCTAAGGCTCGAAGCACTTTCCCCGATGCCACTGCTAATATCAGCACACTAGCAGTGGATGCTGACCCTTCTCGAACATCTCTTACCTCAAGGAAAGGAAAAGGTCACTGACTACCTTGCACCCTTCATCCAGACCCCCAAAGATTTCTTCTCACCAAACAGTCTTCGGCATTACTTAGCAAACTACCTTAGAGAATTAGGCCTCTACAACTAAGCCATACCACAAACGGAACCCAAGGCTAAAAAGCCAACCAAGTTGCAAAAATCAAAGGCGGGCACCCAGGAGGTAAAGAACCTCACATCTCCTATCAATTATGAGAAGCAAAAGCTTCTCCAGGGGTCATCCACTGTTAGATGAAGATTCTCAAATGGGATGTGAGAGGGTTGGGCTCATGGAAGAAGAGAGCCCTTATAAAGCAATCCATCTCTCGTATTAATCCAAATTTGTTGATTCTACAAAGACCAATCTTTCCAATGCTGACAACTTCATCATCAAATCTCGATGGAGCTCTCATGGGATTAATTGGACATCTTTAAATGCTACAGGATCAGCCAGAGGGATCTTTATACTTTGGAATGATCTGGATTTCACCCTCCCTATAAATTTTTGTTTAGATGATGGATTCTCTTTATGGATTACAGGCATCTACGACCTTTCTACAACAAAATTATGCCATTTGTTTTGGAAGGAGCTCTGAGACCTCTCCTATCTCTCGTATAAATCCAAATCAGAAACCCATCTCTGTGAGAACCAATGGATCTTAGTTGGGTACTTCAACGTCTCCAGTGGGAGAAATCACATGGAAGACCTCTCACCAAGAGTATGAGGCAATTCAATTCTTTCATCGAGGAATTGGGCCTCATTGACATCCCCTTGAGCAATGGACAGCAAACTTGGTCTAGCAACAGATCATTCTCCCTCATTGACAAATTTCTCCTCACAAACAACTGCCTCAAAAAGTTTGGGCTGCCTTTGGCTAAGAGATTGGCAAGGACTACATCCGACCACTTCCCTATCCCTATCGAAAGCGCACGGCGACTGGCGGCAACGAAGGTGCGAAGAACGGCGAGACGAAACCCACGAATAGCAATTGGAAAACAGCAGCGTTGGTGAATCAGCAAACGGCGGCGATCGGCGGCGATCGGCGGCGGCGGCGGCGGCGGCGGTGGTGGTCGGCGGCGACGGCGGTCGTAGTGTTGGATGGCAATAAACAAAACCCTAAAGGACAAAACCCTAATGGACACAAAACCCTAATGGGCATCAAAACCCTAATGGGCACAAAAATTTTAGAAGAAACCTAGAGCTCTGATACCATGTAGAGACTAAAGTTGGAGAGAATCCAATGTTATGTATTCTCATTATTAAAGTCTATATATATAGACAAATATACAAGGTTGACCTAATCCTATAAGGAGAAGGTAAATGACAAATTAATATTAATACAAGAATATACTAATATATACTCTAACAAGAATAAACTTGGGTAGTGGTGGGAAGAGAAGGATCAAGCACATAGGAAGATGTATTGCTAGGAAGCTCTTCAGTAGAAGGAGAGACAATGAAATAGACAAGAAAGTTATCATCTTCTTGTGAACTCTCCCCCTGACTGGTACTCAAAGATGATGAAAAAGGAGTATCTTCAAAGAATGTAACGTCGTGAGAGACAAGATATTTATTGAGATCAAGACAATAACATCGATATCCTTTTNGCACAAAAATTTTAGAAGAAACCTAGAGCTCTGATACCATGTAGAGACTATGGTTGGAGAGAATCCAATGTGATGTATTCTCATTATTAAAGTCTATATATATAGACAAATATACAAGGTTGACCTAATCCTATAAGGAGAAAGTAAAGGACAAATTAATATTAATACAAGAATATAAAATATACTAATATATACTCTAACGATATCGGGGGGGGGGGTACATTATTCTAAAATTGATCCTAGCAAACTTACCTACCTACTACCTATCCCTCTTCAAAATTTCAAGACAAGCAGACGAGAAGATGGGCAAAATCTTTCAAGATTTTTTTGTGGGAAGGGCCAAGCTCAAATGGTAAGCCTCATCTCATAAATTGGAACAGTTCAGCTCCTATCAACGAAGGAGGCCTCGGAATAGAAAACATCAAGCTTCGAAACCGTGCATTACTTTCCAGGTGGGTTTGGCGCTACATGGCTGAATGCAACCAACTTTGGAGGAAGTCCATTTCCACCAAATACATGGGTTCTTCCTTTGCTACTTGGCCAGACAACCGTTTCTCCACCTACGAAGGACCATGGACTGTTATTCTCCAACAAAACCACTCATCAAGGATAACGCTTTGTGCTGGGTGGGGGATGGAAGCCAGAACAGCTTCTAGAACGATAGATGGCTTTCTCAGGGACCTTGACCAGCCTTTTCCCGAGCCTATATGCCATTTCATCGAATAACAGGGCTAAAATAGCAGACCTTTGGTCCAAATCTACTTCCTCATAGGACTACAGTTTTTGCAGACCCCTAAAGGATGAAGAAATAGACAATTAGATGTGCCCATCCCAAACTTCCACCGACCATCAATTGATCCCTACCCTCTTTCTCAGCTTTTGGCAAGGCAAGTGCCTCAAGAAAGTTAAGTTTTTTTGTTGGGAGCTCAATCATGGTGCGATTAATACACATGACAGGATGCAGAAAAAGCTCCCTTATTTAGCTCTCTCCCCCAACTGCTATTACCTCTGTCATGGGGCCTATCTCATGGTCACCTTTTCATCAATTGTGCTTATGCATCTCGTTTTTGGGAGCGCCTACTAAATGCTTTTGGGTGGAAAACAGGCCTTCACTTTGTTCGGGCTTTTCTTTGGAATTAATGGCTGGAAAGGAACAACAGGGTCTTCAACGATAAATCCCTCCCTTTTGAAACCTTTTTTTTTATAGAGTTACTATTCTAGCTCTTGGTTGGTGTAAAAGTTTCTGCTCCTCCTTCAATAGCTACTCTCTAAACGACCTTATCACAAATTGGAAGACGTTCTTGTAATTGCCATTGTGGCCTTTTTTATATTTCATACCATCAATGAAATGTTTGTTTCATATCAAAAAAAAAAACATCACTCATAAATTAAATCAAAGTGAACATGGAAAAACCACATTATATACACAAGCAGCAAGAGTCAGAAACCAAGACTTTCTTTTTGTCGAGAAATTACCTCCTTATCACCACCTTTGATCCCAAGCACCCCTTTCTTACGTTTTTGAGGGGCATCAGCGACCTGGAAATGGGTAATAAAAAGGAATAAAATTATAAAGTGTTTCCACCATAATCTAAGAAAAAAGAACATAAACATTATGGGGAAGAAAAGAAGATACTATCTTAACAAGAAATATTAGAATCTACATGACCCATGCTAAAAAGAACAACTGCAGATAAATTGAGATTTCCTAAGTGTTTATAGTTTCTAGATCCTAGCCTATATCTTATAAGAATCTTCTTGAAATACAGATTTCTTTTGATAAGAAAACAGCATGAAGGGTCTAAAATACAAGAACAGTAAATTACAACAAACACCTTTTATTTTTTAGAATACAGAATAATGATAATTACAAAAAGATTTCCTTGAGGACAGCCAAAGAGAAGCATCAAAGTGACCACACTCCAAACATTCTCCTGGAACCTCTTGACATCCCTAAAAATTCTCATAATTCTTTCCAGCAATAAATTACATAAAATGGTGAAGAAAGTTGCTAGCCAAAGGATCCAACCAATATTATGGAAATGAGTAATAGGCATCTCCTCCACCATGTTCCTATGACCTCTAGAAGGTGCCAAACTGACACCGAAAGTATCCAAAAATACGTTCCAAATTTTCACAGCAAAGTACAAGGTCAAAGCACATGATCTAGATCTTCCACCTTCTTGCAGAGCACAGAGCACTAGGGGCTCAAAACCGTAGATGATCTTTAGACAAAGCACATAGTATTAACCTCCCCAAAGTAACCAACCAAGGGAAGGAGATTATGTTCTTCCACATTCCAGCCTTCCAAAACAAGGTGAAGAAAAGGGAATCGGGAGCATTGGGATTTTGACTTACAATAAATGGTGTCAGAAGGCTCAAGGCTCCATGTACAAAACTCACTCCAATTAGGGGAAATATTTATTTATAGGAAAAATAAAATAAAATAAATAAAAATAAATAAATAAACCCAAAAATATTCAATTTCAATCAAAATATTTCTTAGATCAAGATTTATGGAAACTCTAGGTAGATTCTCAAGGTGCTAAAGTGGATCCTACAGTTTTCCACTCTTCCTTTGATCACTGTGAACAGCACCAATAATCTGATAATGATTGCAAATTCCAACTACCACCAACCTTTATCTCAAAGATGGCAAGATTGAAGAATGGGCTATTCTCTACAACAGTTAACACCTATACGCCTTTCTTTAGGAGAAGACTCCTGGACATGACCTCTTGACACTTGACAGCAAGGAATATTCTCCATCAAGACCCTTCTCTCTGACATGGTCGCGAAGGAACATCTCATCCCTCCTTCCCCGTCTAAAGCTATATAGGGTGAAGTCTACCCAAAAAAAAGATTAAATTCTTCATATGGGAGCTATCTCATAAGGCCATCAACTCCCATGACCGACTACAACGAAAGCTCCCCTATCTCGCCATTCGCCATCTCTCCCCAATGATGCATCCCTTGTAAAAGAGATGGAGAAACACGGCCTCACCTTTTCCTCACATGCCCTCTTGTAACATTGTTATGGAATGAGATATTACTCGCTTTTGATTGGGAAGTGGCTCTTCCGATTGATATTGAGGCTTTACTTTCATTTGTTCTTGTGGGCCATCCTTTCAAGAAAGAAAAGGTGATCCTCTAGAAACACATACTTCAAGCTTTTCTTTGGACTTTTTGGAACGAAAGAAACCATATACTCTTCACAAAAAAAGAGTTCCCATTCGCTAGACTCTTTGACAATATCATTTTTCTTGCTATGTCTTGGTGTAAAGCATCTAAAGTATTTGACTCTTACAGTATGATGGTTCTTTTGACCAATTGGAGAAGTCTCGAGTAACTCCTTTGGTTTTTGGGGTACACATCCCCTCCTTTGTAATTTCACTCATCAATAAAATTGTTTCTTATCAAAAAAAAAAAAAACTACCACCGACCTTTATAAAAGTCATACTGAAACTTATTCGACAAAAATTTCTCAACCATTAACCTGCATTACTTTCAATACAAAAACTATTTGAAATCGTAACTACTTTACAAACAAAATCATTCAAACCAAGTGAAGGAAATATGGCACATGATAGATTTCTTTTCTTCTCTTTTTTTTCTCTCTCACGAAAGAAACATGTATTTCATTGATAATATGAGCATATGATAGATTTCAATCTACCAGAAAACTAAACAAATACTATGAATATAGCCAAAAAAGACGAACCTTATTGAGAATTGAAAAGACAATTTCATACAGTTGGGACAAAATCTCAGAGCTGCTTGAAGCATAGGTAAGAGCCTTTAGTGCTTGTAGTCTTCGAGCATGAACTGCAAGAAAATACAGTGTCAAAAGAAACTGCAAACATTTTATTTGAGGAATCTCTTTGGCTTCAATAAACAATAAGATAATGTATTCAAATCCAACAAGATGGACAAATAAAAGAAGCAAAGAATAAGCCCTAACCCTAAGCAACACAAAACGTCTACAGAAGAATTTTCTGCAAAATAAATATTTATGATATCCCAGATTGTGAGTGACAGAAAACCACATAGGTTATAATGAGTGCCAAACAAAAGGTAGTACAAATCACAGGGGGAAAATTTCTCAATGCAATGTTAGCACCACAGCTACAAAAATTGAGCAAGCATCGAAAGAGAAAGGGAATCCAGAATCACAACCTAGAAAATAGATTAAATGATGTCTAGACTCTCTCTTGAGCTAGCTAAAACAACCCTCATCGCTATCAATATCAGGATTTTAGAGGTGGAATCCCAAGCCTCTAGGCTTGGTCGAAGAGCAAAAGGCCTTCCCTTCTTCTACCTTTGGTTTTCCTTAGGAGGTAACCATCGTACCTTATCTTTTTTGGGAACCCATGGTGGACAAGTTCAGAGCTAAGATAGACAAATGAAAGAGTCCCCTTCTCAAGAAGGGGACACTTGACTCTAAGATAGATAAATGGAAAGATACTGAAGCTAGAAAACTAAGGCATTTACGAATATTTCTCCTAAACCAACTGAGGATGGGGGGTTGGTTATTTGCAGCCTATAGCTGAAAAATCAAGCGCTTCTCACAAATTGGGGTTGGAGAATTTTTAATGAACCTTTTGCTTGATGGTGTCAGGTCGTGTCTAGTATATATGGAGCCTCCGGATGGCATTCTAATGTGAAAAATAATGGCCGTTTACGAAGTCCGTGGACAAATATTTCAAGGCAGTGGAAGCCAGTTGAAAATTTAACTTTTTTCATGCTTGGAAAGGGCACTAGACTAGGGGTTGGGTAATTCTCCTCTTAAACTTGTTTACCCACATCTTAATCGGGTGGTTTCTCTTCCTCATGATCCAGTGTGCAGCTTCTGGGGTTCCTCCTACCACAGCTGGAATATTGAAACTAGAAGAAATTTGAAAGAAATTGAGCTTGAAGAGTTTGGTTAACTTCTGTCCAGCCTAGAAATGATCTCATTATCATAAATGGAGGACGTAAAAGGGTGTAGTTAGGTTCTTCGGGTGTTCTGTCATTCGACTCCTTATCTAAGCATTTGTTAGCATCTTCTTCACTCAATAAAATTTTGTTTTCGGCTATTTGGAAGTCAAAGAGTCCAAAGAAGGTTAACGTGATCATCTGGCTTATGCTTTACTTGGGGTTAAACTCAACTGAAGTTATTCCAAAGGAAGCTCTCGTCTTCTATTCTTCAACCTTGGTGAACATCAATGTCACCTCTGCTTCTCATTCCCTTATTCAGCAAGTTTTTGGCATTCTCTCTGTTAAGATTTAGTGGATGTTTGACAACGTTGCAAGTCAGAACATTGTCCAACATTCAGGCCGGTTTTGTCTCCTTGTGGTAATCTTCTTTGGGTCAACCTGTCAAAGCTATAACTTGATAGATTTTATTTGAAAGGAATCAAAAAAAAAAAACTTTAAAAAGGAATCAAAAGAATTTTTTTTGAACAAGATACGAATTGATAAATGAAAATAAGTAAACAAAATCAGAGATTCAAACTCCGATTGAAAAGAGAACAAAGTAAAACAAGACAGAAAAATAAAAGGAACAACAATTAGGGGGGAAATATAAAAGCATTCCAAGAGTCACAATAGTGCTGGAATACAAGTCCTTCCATGGAGGAGAAATGCAGCACCACTGAGATGCTTTAGACTTGGGGAGGGTTCCCTCTGCCCTCTGCCTTTAGCTGTCTTTTGCTCTTTTGGGCTTTGGTATATATAACATCAGTCCAAAAATAATAATAATAATTAAAAAAAAAAAAAAAAGCCTTAAACTTTGCTAGATCAAAACACTCCAACCATTCCTTGAACTCATCATGAAAGACCCGCTGATTTCGCTCAAACCATAATTCTGATAAGATGGCCTTGACCGCAGTTACCCAAATTAGGTGAGCCTTCAGAGACAAATACGACCATAAAATAGCAATCAAAGAATTTGGCTTGGAAACTCTTTGTTTAAAGGAATCAAAGCAATTTTTAAGATACGTCTAAAGATTTGGTGGAAAGATTTGATATTATCATGCTCAAACGTATTCTCTATACAATTTATTTGCTCAATTCTATTAGAGCCAGAGATATTTGTATAAATTTGGATGCTTCTATTTTTCCTTGTTAGGATTCATGTGTTAGTCATGTTTTCCATTTTATTTCACTCCCTTTGGAAGCTGGTCTCCTTTGAACACTCTGGTATCTTTTGGTATCGTTTCATTATTTCATTAAGGAATTTGTATCTTGTTAGAAAGAAAGAAAGGGAAGAGAGAGAGAGAGAGAGAGAACAGAGCAAAAGAAATCATCTTACATTCAACATCAGGATTAGAGGCCTCTGTTGCAAGCTGATTAACTATTCTTGGTACAACATCAGCTCGAGTCACCCCTCCAACAGCATCAATATCAGCTAAAGCATCCCAATTGGGGGTTGGGATCCCACCACCTGTACTTACACCTTGTGCACCAGTATCTGACAAAATTCTGGCTAAATAATAGTAAACATAACGGAGGACACTCCTATCTTCACACTGCTGATTTAACTGCCAATATACCATGGGAGAAACATCAGCTTTTGTTTTTTTTTTTAACAAGAAAAGAACTTTTCATTGATAAATGAAAAGGAACAAAAATTGTTCAAAGATACAAACCCCAAAGGAGTGAAATGAAGAGGGATGAAGAAGGAAAAAAATAAAAAATAAAAAGATACAAACAAACCAAACTTAATAAATGAAGCTTAAACATTACACAAAAAAGCCTCCCAATTAGAACAAATCATGCTAGGAGAATAATTTGCAAAGAGATTGGAGAGAGCACATCAGCTTTTGTTTTTTCTTTGTTTGAAATTAGATAATAATGTCAAACTTAAAAGATGTTAATGGAATAAAATTCCAACGTGCTATCAAATTCAGATTCATAATTTCTGTGCAATCTTTTTTTAAGCAAGATACGAACTTCTCATTGAAATAATGAAAATGAACAAAATTGTTCAAAGATACAAACTCTCGAAAGAGTGAGAATACAAATAAAATAAAAATTCAGAAAAATGCAACAAAGACATCCCACTTAGAGCAAATCAGACTAGGAGAATAATATTTAAATAAAGGAGAAAAATAACTCCATTGAGAAGCCTTGAATTTAGCAAGGACGTAGCGTGCTGAAGGAGGCTGCTTCTTTTCTTCAAAAATCCTCAAATTTCTTTCATACCACAACTCATACACCAATGCCTTTACAGCGTTAAGCCAAAGAAGAGAAGCTTAGGATTCAAAATTGGCCCCGAGAGAAGTTGATTCAAATTTTCTGCCAATTCACTATCGAAAACCCATGCCAAATTAAATTCTTCTGACAAAAAGTTCCAACATCGTCTGACAAAGGGACGAAGAAATAAGAGATGCACCATACTCTCTTCATTGGACAAACAGAAGGCACATACCGATGGTAAAAGACTGAAGCTAGGAAGCTTCTTTTGAAGAACATCAATCGTGTTAACCTTCCCATAAATAAAGATCCAAGTAAAGAAGCTAACTTTCTTTGGACTTTTAGTTTTCCAAATAGCCTTAAATAAGACTTGGCATTGGATCACCGATGGCCATCTTACAAATTGATGCAACTGTAAAGGAGCCCGAGCTGTTTAAAGACCAATTTCTACTGTCAAGTTCATGGCTAGGAGAGTAAGAATGCAGCAAAGACAATAGCGAAATAAATTCCTCCAACTCATCATCTTTTAGAGACCTCCGAGTATGAATTCTCCAGGATAAGGTATGAGCATCCCAAAAGTCAACAACAGATCCTGAAGAAGGAAGGGATAGCCTATAAAACATATCCCTGAGAGGCTGATCTCCAATCCATTTATGAATCCAAAACAAAATACACTCTCCTGAACTAAGTTTGAAAACCGAAAACTGGTTCCAATGCATCCATTGCCAAGAGATACTGATCCAAGGTCTTCTAAGACATCCATTTAACATAACACCTGAGGACCATCCCAAAATTGTCTCACCGTACAAACTTACTATCACTTTACGCCAGACAGCATTCGTTTCACATCCAAACCGCCATCCCCACTTGGCCAAAAGAGCATTAATTTTCTTACAAGGCCATCAATCCCCACACCCCCAACATCCAGAAGTTTAGATATAATATTCCAGTGCACCAGATGATTTAAGGCTTCAGAAGAGCCACTGTTCCAAAGGAAAGATCTCATCTTCTTTTCAATTTGTTTGCAAACCCCTGAAAAATTTTTCCAGATTGTATGTTGATGCCACCAATTGCAGCTTTTTCCCAGTTAACAGAAAACCCCGACAACTACTCATAAGTTTTGACAGCCTTGATGAGAATATCTCGAAGTTCTTGAAAGAAGATTTTCCTTTCCTTGTAATCTTTTGGTCCATAAACAGTAGTAAGCCAAAAATTGTCAATACCAGAAAAGGAAAAAAGTATTGATAAAGAATACCTCCTTTTGACATTGAACCGACCTTCATCCTACATTATTAGAATGCCTCCCGATTTTTAAATGAATCAATGGTCGATCAACCTATGTCTTTAGAACTCCACAAGGATTTGATCAGGGAAGGATCAAATTGCTGCATCTTTGTTTCTTGTAGACATACCACATCTGGACATTGGTTCTGAATGAACTTTTTAATCTTCAACCTTTTTCATCCTTACACAACCCTCTAACGTTCCACAATATAACCTTCATTGTGAACCAGAGATAGGGGCACAATTGATCGCTGCTTCTTTAAAGAATGAAGGAATTAAATCCGACTCTTCAGTTCCTTTTGCCTCAACAAACAGCTTCTGCAAATCTACCTCAAACGATTGTTCACATAACACTTCATCTGGAATTTCAAAGGATTTCTGATTCAAGTCCTTCAAGAGAAACTTCAGAAGAGGAAGGTGAAGAGGCTGGAACCTTGGTAGAATTGATTGCTCCATGTGATAAAGAGGGAGGTAAATGGTCATTAGAATGCACTGGAGAAGTCGAAGCATTGCCTGGGGGAAGGATCCCTTAATAAGTTTGTCTTTATTCCCTCAACCAAGGCTAAATTCTCTAT
Organism: Momordica charantia; assembly: GCF_001995035.1. The sequence goes on from NW_019104747.1 coordinate 152,691, forward strand.
ATCATTATTAGCCGCCAATTTCCCCCTATTTCTGGAATAAAAAAAATGGTAGAGGGGCCACGCGACTGTTTGCCTTCCTTTCTTCAATCGGAAAAGATGAGCCCTTGATTTTTTTTGGAATTCCAACTGGAACTTCATTAATGCTTGAGTCCCTTGAGGCCATGCCATTATTATCCAGCCTTAAAGGATAATCTGACTTTTGCTCTTTCCCTTTGAAATTTCATCATTAATGTCCATCTGACCGGAAGAGGGAATTTGCTGGCAATCTTCTTTAGGTAATTCAACCATTTCGATTACTTCTTGGTTCAGAAAATGCTGTCTCATATTGGAATAGATATCAAATTCATCCGGATATGACTGTTCAAGTTCCATAACCGTTTGAAATCTGGCAGAGACGCCATTGGATTTGAATAATTTGATGGATTACAGTCCGAAATATGAATTATGAATGGACCGAGCTCTTTATGGCTTAACTTCACTATTGCTGGAAGGAAACCACATCGATTCGGAGCAACTTGGATGACTGCTTCGGAGGCATCCAGAAGGTTCAACGTCTTTGTTGGAATTCCGACTAATCCCGCACAATATTTCCCGATTGCTTCGAAACATCCCCGATCCCAGAAAACCAGGGGAAGGTCATGAATCGTAATCAATCCACCATAACTTCTAGTGAACTCAGTTCTACAATGGCTATCTGGATTCCAGAATTTAATCCTAATTCGAAATTCACCCACAGATACCCATTTACCGGATAACTCATTTGAATTTAACAATCTGGAATTGCTAAACTTAAGCAGAGCTTTATCCACCATGAAAGGATTGAGCACACAAGGCTGAGAATACTTTTCTTTCAAAGCCAAAGCTATTTTAGACCAATCATCATGAGCACAACACCTGGATACAACCATTAATTTGATCCAGTCCAAATGAATTACATCTTTTTCCTTTTGAATCCAATGCTCTGACACGATCTTCTTATTAACCCAACTGAAGATAGGGATTTATCAATTGGTAATGTCAAACTACAGGCCATCGTCGCCAATCGTTGTAACAATAAAAAAAAATACAATTTTTTTTTCAACAAGAATCGAAATTTTTCATTGAATTAATGAAAAGAAACAAAGGTTCAAAGATACAAACTCTCAAAAGGAGTAAAAAAAACAAAAAAATGCAAAATTAAGGAGCTACAGAAACCCCTCAATTCATACAAATATCTTGCCATGAGAAATCAAAAAAAATAATTTAGAAAGAGGACCATTGTGAAGATTTCAATCTAGTCACCTCAAATCAATCAATCCAATTTCTCAAAATATTATCAAATACTCTTTGATTATGCTCCATCCAAATTTCTGAAATAATAGCTTTAACTGACCCATATCAAATAAGGTCTTGGAGGTTGCTGATGTCAAAACTTGAAGAAAACTCTTTCCTTTCAGATGGATCTGCTTTACCTTCATCTGAAACTCGTACCAAAAAGGAACCAAGTTTTGGATTCGACGTATCAGGCATTAAACAACAGTAATTTGTTTCTACTTGAATGAATGCATCATACACAGCCAATAAATTTAGGGTTTCCGAAGAGATATCTATCAAACCTCCAAATTAGCTTCCAATGGCTTCAAAACAATCTCGAGTCCAGAATTTCAAAGGTAAGTCTTTGATGGATATCCATCCTCCATACCCAAAAGTAAATACTTTCTACTATAGACATCAAAGTTCCATTTCTCTATTTTCAAGTGAAAATCTCCGGCTTTTCTCCATTTGGCTGATGCCTGATAATTCATTGGTGCTTAATAACCTACCATTGCTAAATTTCAAAAGTGTTTTATCAACCATGATTGGGTTGATTGCATAATTTTGAGAGTATTTTTCCTTTAGAGCTCGAGAGATCTTCAACCAATCGACATGTGCACAGCTTTTAGAAACTACCATCATACTATTCCAGTTTAATTCCAACACCTCTGTTTCCTTCATGACCCAATGGTCCAACTTCTTCTTCTTTTTCTTCTTTCGCCCTTGCTTTCCACTGACCCTAAATTCTTCGTAACCCCTTGAAATGGGTTAATCTCTGACCTTCCAAGCTAATTCAGACCAAATTCTTTTGCTCCCATCTTTGTCCTCTAGGTGGAATTCCTTTAGTCACTTCTGCGTAAGTATTTTTATTTCTAAAAAGCTCCTGTTTCTGATCCCTTGTACCCAGCCTTGTCTTCATCAAGGAGTGTCCTTTTGTTTCTCAAGATCTCCTACATTTGACCTTCTGTATTCCTGACGGAAAAATTCTTTACCATGTTACAAAAATCCAGCCAACCATTCTCGTTAGAACTTGCCAGAACAATGACTGTCCTTCCCCCAGTAATAGGCCAAACAATCCATTCTACAAACCATGACCAGCTTAATCTAATTTTGTGAATACGGCTTGTACCATACACAATTCTAAATTGATAGAAGAATGGAGAATAAACCGGATTTTGAACAAACTCAACCATATGATTTTCAAACCATAAAAATTGAGAAGGATGAAGGGACAACAGCACTTTCTGATTCACATCCTCAAGCATAAAGCAATCGCTTTCAGCCCATATACAAAAGAACTTATTATTTGCCGATTTCCATCGTTCACCTTGCAATAAGATCCAAACTTAGCTAACTTCAAAAGCAAAAGTAGATCCCTAACAAACCAAGATTCTTTGGAAGAAGAAAGAGGAGAGAGACGAGTGCATACTTACCTTTCACGTTTGACCCTCCCTTGTCCCTTGATTTACTTAACTCCTTAATGTAAACAAAATATATACTGGTTTGGTTAAAGAATTATTCATTGTTTATCCATTGCCAACATAGTCAACACCCTTTACCTTGAGACTCAAACCATCTTCCAACAATTCTCTTTTTTTTTTTTTTTGCCCACCCCTACACCTTCTCACTGGAAGTACCACTAAATTAACTCCAACTACATATTGACAAGTTCAAGATCCAAAAAATTTGGTTATGGATACAAAAAAGAAGAAATGTGATTCCATCAGAGTCTTCATGGCAAAAGATGAAAACTAGACCAGTACGAAAAAAAGCAAACAGAACTTAGAACTTATCATACAAATTAACATATTCAAGATAAATGATTACTGAATTGTTAACAGGAAATGGACGATTATCATACCATGAGGAGAGAAGGTGCCAGCGAAGGATCAACTGAATTGTAGACGGCAAGTTTTGGGAATACATGATGCACTAACTGCTTCTGGGAGCTTTTCTATAAAGTTGACAGAAACATAGCGATGTTTAAAAAGATTTTCCATCCAAATCACAACGGTAAGAAACTAAGAATCATCGCATGCTGCTCACCTGGTCAGACGTAGCAGCTAGTTCATGTATACTCCTAGCCAGTTGGGAATAAGAAACAGGCTGCAAAATAGATCAAATTGAACAAAACAGAAACCAATGCACATACTAGTGACAACAATTCAGAAATTTTACATTGGGAATTCAAAATTTTACTTCCAGGTTCCATCCCATTTCTGAACTCTAACTAAACAGAGAAAAGACGTGAAAAATGTAGGAGGTGACCTTCTTCTTATTCTGCCTCTGCGGCATAATGTTGGCCCTCACAGGATGCAAAGCTGCTTTAGCGGCGGAAATTGTATCATTCTGGATCTGCATGAGTGCCGCCCTCTTGGACCTCTTCTCCCCGGCCGGCTTCCCCAGTGCAGTGGGGTGAGCACTTGAGGAGGAATTTGAAGCTGCGCTAATCGTTGAAGACGAGACCGATGGAGCAGAAGTGGAGGTCGATCCCGCCGAAGCCGTGGATGGGTCGGCAGTAATCAGATCCATTAGCGTCGTCCCCGACGAATCCTAATAACACCCCAAGAAAAAATTGTTTACAGAGAAAACGCAGAAGAAGGAATTGTGCAGGCAAATAAGATCTGGAAAATTACCGCCATGGTCGCCGAACGAAGCTCTTTCTCCTGATCGATTAATCTTTTTGACTCAACTTGCTTGCTACGAGGCTCTCTCTGTTTTTCCTTCGCTCGACTTTTCCTTCTTTTGTTCGCTGGAGTTTGCAAGAAGAGCAGTTCCCAGTTCGCAGTTCGAATAAACGATGTGTATTTTCTTTTTCTTTTTCTTTTTTTTTTCAAGTACAACTGGAATACTCGATGATTTTTTTTAATACAACGTCGGGTTCGAACTTAAAACTCAGATTTATGTCAATTATCGATGAGCTATGCTCAATTTCACACTCGAATAATAGATGATATAGTAACGAAAAAATAAGCGAATAATGTATATTGAAATACCAAACATTTATCTTTAACCCTTGAATTTGAATCTCTACTCTCTAAATTACAATAATAACTATGTCAAAAAAAATTACTATAATAACGGAGAATTATATGTTCTTTTAATTTAATAATATGTCGGGAGAGATTCAAACCTCAACAAAAATATGCCTTAATCAATTGCACTAAACGTGCAAAAAACAAATTAGCACTCGGACGGTTTAGTTAGTCTTTGTGCAAACGAAAATAATAATAAAGCAATTATCAGTCTATTTTCCCTACCCTTTTTATCGATTTCTGGGGTATTTATAAGAAGATAAGAAAAAGTAACCGTCGTGTGGGGTGGCACACCCAGTTTCAACGATGCGACTCCCGTTCCGAAAGAATAGGGAAATTACGTGTTGTGAGGGAAAGCAGTTAAAGCACCTCATCGTGGGTAGCAGAATAACCGCTCTGCTAGATCCTTAGTTCAGCTAAATGCCTAGTTCGGTAGTGGTTCGACCTAGTATTGTCTACTTCTGTAGGATGCTCACCCTCGTGATTAAATAAATCGGGTGAGGTGTCCTTTGGGGACCGACGGTTAAACAATAACCCTTACTTTGAGAAAATTCTACGGCTCAATACGAATTTCGCTTAGGTGTTCGAAAATCGCTCTGGGATTTCCGTTGCTGGGGACTTCAACTATCTCAGACTCACGAGGTTAGGCGCTTCTTTCACCCTTACTTTGCGTTAGGTTATGCTCGCATCTGTTTCGATCTCACCTCAGCCCTTTAAGCTTCATTAATGGCTAGGACTAAATCATTCGATGTTAGTTTCCATAGGACTTCAACTTCCCTAGCACCCTTAGAGAATCCCCCAGTAAAAAGTAAAAAATCCCACCGGAGTAAGCATAGTGAATCACCGGACATTAGCGACGATTACTCCGATTATTCGTATTCCAATTGCCCTGAAGAATTATTGGGGATCCTTAGGTATAATTATTCTATCTCAAACAACATTGAGTTGAGAATCCCTACGACGGGTGAAACCATCAATAAACCCCCGCTAGGGTGTGTTAGTTTCTACCCCCAAATGTTCGAGTACGACATTAGATTGCCCTTACATCCCTTCGCCAGCTTTTTCTCAACGCTGTTAATTTAGCTCCTGCCCAACTAACCCTAAATGGATGGGGCACTCTGATGGGCTTCTGGTATTTGTGGTGGAGATTCTGCAAGGATAGGTCCTGCATTCTGGCTGTCAAGCAGATGCTTGCCATCTATACCCTTAAGAAGTCGTCAAAAGCCCCAGGCCGATATTACCTGAGTTGCTTTCCCGGCCTTGCGAAATTAGTCAACGAGCCTGTAATGGAGAAAGGTTTTTCCTCTATAGTGAATGGCCCAACCTCTATAAACAATTGGAAATCAAGGTGGTTTATGTTTCGGGAAACTGACCGATGACTACTAGTGAAAGGGCCCCTTACTGTGAGGTCCCTATGAAATTCGATAGACTAGGTAAGTTCAAACTTAAGGTCGCCTCCCTCTTTCATTCATTTCGACTGAAGTCCCATTTTTTTTAAAAAAATGATTCTCTACTTTTACAATATTAATTGATCCTCCACCACAGTTGACCAAGGAATCCAGACCGGTTCTAGCGGGCTGTGTGTCACAATCGCACCTTTTTAAAGCAGCTCGAGCGATTGTGCGGCACTTGCTCTAGCTCAAACGAGCAAGTCAGCCGGGAAAACAGTAAGTTGCGGACAATCTCGGTCGTGGGTCTAGCCTCCGCTCACGTTTTAGGAGAAAATTGGTTTTAGAAAACGTGAGAGAGAAAAACAGTTGAAAACATCTTTAAAACAAGCATTGTAGACATTGGATGCAAGAAAGCTTTGATTGCAAGAAAGTATACAACACTTGGTCGGGGGGAGGTTTGATGACTACTTGGTCCCCCCTAAGGTACATTATAAGGCATTTTTGGTGTGGCAGGTGTAGACGTCCTAAGTGGCGAGGAGTCAYTCGGTGGCCTACAGGGCCCGTGTGAACTCCGATTGGCTTGAAATTTGGCGTGCTTACATATCTTACTAATACACACCTAGTTCCAAAGCCGCTCGGCCAAAATCCACCTACAACCCCAAAAACCCGATACAAGAAAATTACACTAGAAAGCTTTAAAGACATGAAAGGAAAGCGAGTGGTGAGGATGGTTTGGACATGCGGCCATGGGTAACACACCCTGGACAAGCATGCCCACAACACTGTGCAACCCTTTCAGCCTGAGATCGCTATAGTCCTGATCTCCTGTCAAACAGGAACTTAAGGAATTGCAGGCTCACAGCTAAGCTTACTGAAGGTTGTCTTTCCTTTCTCCTTCATTATTTTACTTCTTCGCTCTTTTTGAATTCTCACTAACTGGATCCAAATATTCTTTTGTGCATCCCCGGCCACAGAAGTTTAAGAGCAGTCGTCGCCATGAAATTCTGCTAGGGGTTGGTACTTTTGACTCTGCAGCTGGGGAAGAAGTGGCTACGAACTCTCCCCCGAAAAAGGCAAGGCAGAAGAGGGCTTGCGTGACACAAGCACGGGCTGCGCCTAACACCGGGCCCGAGGTGCCTACCGTGTCATTCTATCCTCCTGCGACCAAGCCATCTACCCCGAGAAATACCTATGGCCAGAGGCCTGCTTCTTCCTTTGCTGAAGTAGCAATAAACGAGATTTCTAGCGAACACTCTCTACGAGAGAGTGGCGTTGAGGACCAACAACCTTTGAGAAGGAAGAGGTTGCAATGTGATGAGGATCTAATTAATCCACTGATCTTCACACGGAAGCTATCCCTCATGTTCTTCTTGAGAGTGGCGTTAGCCTTCTTCACACGGCAGAGACGGATCCAAATTTGAAGCCTCAGGAGGCGGGCCTAGGATATCCCTTTACGAGCTCGACGAGGTTCAATCACGCTCCCCTTTGATGGACAATACGGGCTTCGCTGCCGGTCCTTCCAATGCGGGGGAATGTTCTTTTAATGTGTCTAGAACTCCCCCGTCTCTGTCGATTTAGTGCCTCCCTTCCTAACCGACCTCTGTGTGAGTGAAACTTTATCGCTCGTGAACAAACTTTATCCTGCTCTCTCGGGCGAGTCAGAGAGGTATATTTGCAGCAACTCTTATTCAGCTCATGAACTCTTTTATGAGGCAACCACATGCATCGCCAAGGTAAACCTTGACTTTCCTTTCTTTTCCTTTCATCACCTCTGTTACATGCGTCTTTTCTAAACTTTAAATTCAAACCTCAGGCCTTAGTCGTCTCTTGCCGCGGGGTGGCCTCTATTGGAATGAAGCTTTCTTACCGTGATACGGCTGGTCGAAAAACAAAATCAAGCTCGTAGAAGCCACTAAGAAGGCTAACGCCTGTTCTACTCAATTTACCAACTACAACACCCTGTTGGAAGAGCTTCGAAAGGAACAGGAGGCTCTGGCTAAGGAGAAAGAAGAGTTTAAAACCCTAAAGCTCGAGACTCTTAACGTCCTCGCTGCTTCTGAAAAATGCATCATTGAGAATAACAAATACAAAGTCGAACAGACCAAGCTGGAAGAGGAGGTGTTTCGACTGCAGACTGAAAATTTCGAGCTGAAGACTGAGGCCGATCAAGTCAGACCGCTTATTGCTCAACTGAGAGAGAACTCGTCGAACTAAAGACCTATACATGGAATATCCTGAATGCTGAGGTCGAGAAAAGAAGGTCGATCGAAGCCGAACTATCTCGACTGAAGTCCTTCACGAAAGAGACTTTAAATGCTGAGGTCGGCAGGAGGGAATTAGCCGAGGAAGAATTGGTTGACATCAAGTCGAAACTCGGGCAGACTGAATTGAATTTGGCCAACATTGAATCTAAGTTTCACGAATCGAGAAGGTGGTAGAAGACTATATATCAAAGCTTGCGAACGCGGAATCCAGACTTGTCAATACTGAAGCTAGACTCGGCAATTTCAATCTTTTATATGAGGTAATGTCTCAGTTCCCTGAGTTCAGGCAACTCGAGAAAGATTTGGAATACTGCGGTCTTGAATATGCAGTCGAATGACTTAAGCGATTTGCTAAAAAAGTCGACTCTGACCAACTCGTCTCCATGTTCGACCATGACTGGGAGTTAGCCATGAAGTGAACATCTGAACCAACAGCTAATTTTGACCCTAACAAAGAGTTAGGCACTTCACCCCCCTCTGAAGTCGCCAAACTGGGACGCCACACTGGAACTGGTGACGAGGTCAGAATTAGTACTGTAATTGAGATAAATGATGATACTGCACTTGATCCTTTGACCACTAGTTAAAGAGGAGTTGGTGGACAGCTCGGTTTTTGTAAATTTCGAACTCGTATTAGTTTCGAATCATTACGAGATTTTATTATCTAAATTTCGTGATATAATCGTCCTTAAATTTCAGGCACAATTTTTCGCATCAAATCGTATCTTTTCATTTATTTCCACTGCGCTCTTTAATTAATTCGACTGCATGGTAGCCTTTAATTCCTCTAGACACCGTTTCGATTTTCATAATTAAACCGATTGACGCACTGACGTTTTGATTTCTTCCCTTTTCTCTATATATTTATCACGTTAGTGGTTCCACTTCATTCTACTCCCTTCAGCGATCCCAGTCTTCCTTCATTTCATTTCTCAAATCCTTCCGCACCATGTATGAGGAAGTAAATGGTCCTCCCACCACTTTTATGGAGATTTCCTCTGACCATTCCGGAGATTCTTCTTCTTCTTCTTCTTCTTCTTCTCAGTCTGCTGCTCCGGCCTCGCCAACTGCCCCCAACCCGTCACCAGTCAACGAGGGGGGACCTTCATCCACTTGTCTCCTGTGCTACATTGCTCCTCCGTCAACATTCGAACTTCGGAGGGCTGAAGAGAAGACCCTCAAACTGAAAAACGAGGTTGCACATCTTGTGAACAAACTATAGGAGTCAACCGTGACATCCTTGAGATTCGAAGTCGAATGTCAAGCGCTGAAGAAGGAGAAGAAGAGTTGGGAGAAAGAATAGTCGGTCCTTGAGGAGGAAAGTCGCGCCATGGAACACCGTATTGCATTTCTGGAGCGGCATCTGTCCATGAAAAAGAAGCGCAAACGAAACTGATGGCCCTTTTTTCTAGTTTTTTTTATATTTTGTTTCCTGCTGTAACTCGGAAATTATTCCGAGTAAAAAATATTTTGGGAGAAGAAGTATTTTATTATTAATGGGAGTAAAACTATTGTCAAAATTTTGTGTCATTCACTATTCTCTTGCAATTTGAATTACATAACAGAATAATTGAATCCAGTTCATTCATATTAGAATAATTAAGATCTTTCATATAACGAATATGGGGTTTGATTAGTCGAGCCCCTTGGCGTAGTTCGGTAAGACCATAATACACCTGGGAGCTCTTCTTTCACCCTTCAATTCTTCAAACCTCGTCTTTAATCCTCGTACTAAAATTTTATTAACTGCTTCCACCTTACCGTTAGCTTGTGGATGGGCAAGTGAAGAGATAAAGTGCTTTATTCTGAGGTTTGCACAGAAACAGTTGAATTTGTCATTATCGAACTACTTCCCATTATCAGTAATTATGGCATGCGGAATTCCGAATCGACAGATTATATTGCGCCAGACAAGATTTCTCACTTTGGCTTCCGTTATGGTAGCCAAAGGTTCTACTTCGGCCCATTTAGTGAAGTAATCAACGACAACAATGGCAAACCTTACCTGGCCTTTACCAGTAGGTAGTGGTCCAATAAGGTCAATTCCCCATTGGGCAAAGGGCCACGGACTAGAGATTGACGTCAAACTTTCGGGTGGCTGTTTTATCAAATCAGCATATCTCTGACTCTTGTCACATTTTTACACGAAAGTTTTCGTGTCTTTGCTTATACTCGGCCAGTAATATCCCTGCCGAATGATTTTCGACATCAGGGTTCGAGCCCCAGTGTAATCTCCACAAATTCCTTCATGTACTTCTCTGATCACATAATCTGCTTCATCTGGTGTAAGGCATTAAAGTAAGGGTAACAAATATCCACGCTTGTACAACATTTCTCCCTGTAGTATGTAATGAGCGGCTTGACGGTGCAGTTTTTTAACCTCGCTTTAATCGTCCGGCTGAATTCCTTTATGGAATTTAATGATTGGGTCTATCCAGCACCGAGGTCGGGCCTCAACCGAACAATGCTCTTCTTGATCGATAGAAGGCGAGCTCAACACTTCAACCCGTACTATGTGAGCCAGATCTTGTGCGCTTGGAAATAAGGTCGTAACCACCGGGCCGAATTGACTAGAGCCAAAGCTAGCTTTTCGATATCCGGGTATCTAGTTTCTGCACTCGTCATTGACTTACTCGTATAGTACATTGGGCTTTGTACTCCTCCATTACTTCTTATCAAGACCGAACTGACTGCGGTATTGGAAACTGCCAGATATAGGTACAAACAGTCACCATGTTCTGGTTTTGACAACAAAGGTGTTGAACCCAAATATTCTTTTAGCTTGACAAAAGCTTGCTCACATTCATCCGTCCATTCGAACTTCCCCTTCGTTCGTAGGATTTTAAAGAATGACAGGCATTTGTCAGTTGATCAGGAGACAAACCGATTTAACGCGGCTATTCAACCGTTCAAGCATTGTAATTGCTTCAAGTTTTTAGGAGATTCCATCTCTAGTACAACCTTAATTTTGTCTGGGTTTGCATCTATCCCTCTGCGATTAGCCATAAATCCTTGGAACTTTCCCTAAGAAACCCCAAACACACATTTGGTTGGGTTTAATTACATTTGATAATACTTCAGTACGCCGAAGTCTTCTGTCAGGTCAACCACATGTTGTTCGGCTGTAAGACTTTTAACTAACATATCATCCACGTAGACCTCCATATTACGGCCTATATGCTTATTGAACATCATGTTAACCAACCGCTGATATGTTGCCCCTGCATTCTTAAGACCAAAAGATATCACTTTATAACAGTAGAAACCTTGATCTATTATGAAGGCTGTATTCTCCTGGTCGGGTACATGCATTTTTATTTGGTTGTACCCCGAATATGCGTCCATGAAGGTCAATAACTCATGGCCTACTATCGCATCAACGAGTTAGTCAATTCGGGGAAGGGGAAAGCCGTCTTTTGGACATGCTTTATTAAGATCAGTAAAGTCGACACACATTCTCCATTTCCCGTTTGCTTTTTTTAGCATTACAATATTAGAGAGCCACGCGGGGTAGTAAACTTCTTTAACAAATTCAGCCTTGAGGAGCTTATTAACTTCCTCAGATATTATAGCGCTACAAGCAGCGTCGACAAGTCGGTGCTTTTGTTTAACAGGCTTACAATTTGGATCAATGTTCAGCCTATGAATATCACATTCGAATCTATTCCCGGCATGTCTTCGTGAGACCATGCAAATACATCAGCATTCGTTTGTAGAAAATTAACTAGTTCTTCTTGTATTGGAGCTTTCAGCCCCAGTCCAATGCTGACGAACTTCTCATCGGCTCCTAACTTAATCTCCTCGACCTCTTACTTTGATGTTCCCCATCCGAGTTCGTTGCTGATCTCATCGCTGGAAGTCACCTCGGTGGATGTAGCCTTAAGGACTACTACACAAGTTCGGGTACCCTTCAATGCTGTTGCATAACATTCCCGTGAAGCCTTCTGTTCGCCTTTGACGATTCCAACACCATTGACAGTTAGATACTTCATCATCTGGTGGTAGGTGGATGGCACAACTTGTAGCTCGTGAATGTATGGACGTCCCAAAATGACATTGTACGTTGATGCGCCATCCATGACAACAAATTCGGCAATTTTCCGAACCTTGCTGTCGCCCTCGCCAATGATGACGGGTAGTTCGGTACAGTCTTCTGCCACAACTAACTCTCCCGAGAAACTGACTAGGGGTGTCGGACACCGCTTCAGCAGCGACTTTTCCTGACCCTAGACCAGATAGGTTGAGAGTGAGAGTATATTGGTTAAGGCCCCTCCGTCAAGAAGTACTCATCGGACTTACACATTATCAATTATGGGTGAGATTACTAATGCATCATTATGCGGCAGGTGGACCCCTTCCAAATCAGTCGAGGTAAAAGTAATAGTCACTGTTGGCTGGTGGTATGAAGTGTTAACTTCATGACTAGTCTCTCTAACAAGGACTTTCCTTTTATTGCCTGATTGTCCTCTACTTGGACCACTAAATATGGTGTTAATCACTACTGGCCTCTTTCCTATGTACTTTTTTAAATGACCTCACCTGATTAAATTCTCGATCTGGTCTCTCACGTCATAGCACTGTGAAGTATCGTGTCCATGATCCCTGTGAAATCGACAATATTTGCTTTTGCTTCTTTTGTCCGGACTTGATTTCATCTTACTCGGCTTCTCTAGCATTGTGTGCAAATCACTGTTTTCGATATTGGCCAGGAATTCTGAGAGTGGGACATTTAGAGGATTGTAACGGTTAAACTGCCTTTAGCAGCAATCATGGACTCATACCGTCTGTTCTTGTCATGGTCGACTATCATATGTTGACTTTTTTGACTCATGATCGCAGCTTATATGGTCTCTTCTCGACTACGAGCTCTGCCCTTGAGCTTGCGCATGCCTAGATATCACTATTTGATGCTGGAGGTGTTTTGACCAAAGGACATCCCCAGCATGCATGTACTAACATGCTCGTTGAATTGCTTCGCTGTAAGTCCGAGCTGGTTGGATGGCAAAAGAATGGACCAGGTCAGGATTATTTATAGCTGATGTGAAAGTCATTCTGGCTGCATCATCTGAGCAGTCGAGGACCTTAATTTTCTCTGCCATAAATCTCCCAACGAAATCACGTAGCGACTCGTCCTCCGATTGATAAATGGTAAGGAGATGGGTGTTGGGCGTTTTCCTGTCGTGTTGGGCAGATAATTGGCTTATAAAAACCTTTCTCAATTGCTTCCAGGACCCGATGGTCTTGAGTTTTAACTGTCTGTACCAGGACCGGGCTTGGCACTTCAAGGTAACAGAGAAAGCCCTACACTTCATTTCATCCCCTGCTGCACTTAGTTCCATCAAACCCTCGTATAGCTCGATGTGGTCGATTGGATCAGTTGATCCGTCATATGGCTTCATATCTAGCTTTTTCATTTTTGGTGGAAGTGGATATGCCATTATAGGGGCGGTGAATGAGGGATCTTCCCGTTCGCCTAACTCTACCCAATGAGCATCATCCGTCTTGCAACTTTGTTTTAAAGCATTAAAATCACTTTGAAGCTTGTTGATTACTTCCTTCATGGAATCCTGCACTTCCGGTATATCGACCGTGGCCTGGTATGTCAAAGTGGTGGCGGTCATTGCGGTAGGCGGCCATTGAATTGTATTTGAGTTGACCCCTCCCCCCCGGTAGCTGGGGTAGACCCAAAATTCAGCGTAACCGAAGTTTGTTGTCCGACCTGTTGAGGTATGTTGCGTTCATCCAACGTCTGACGTAGGTCGAGAGTCCCTACCGTAACGTGCACGCCAAACCTTCTCTTGGGTCGATTGTAGCAGTTCGTCTTACTCCTAAATTGAGGCGCTCGCGAACTGGCACCCGTGGTGGAACGTCTTCCTCCTATGATATCGCCGGAACCTTTCCGTGCGTTGGATCCCTTAGAATGGGTGATTCAGCAGTATGTTTGTGTACGTCAGCCTCTCAAACCCTGATAGATGGTCCTAGTGCATGTATGTCCTCTGTTATTGCCTCTGGGATTTGACCGCGACGCAAGACCACAGTTAAGTTGGCTATCTCCACCCTCAATTGGGCGACACCACCTAACTCCAATCAGACCTCATTGAGCTCCGCACGCAGTTCCGTTAACTCTTGGCCCATTTGTCGGGCGGTACTTGAGGAGCTGGGTCATGCGGCATTCTTTCTTCCGCCATCGCTCTGCTTGGTTGGCTACTAAGCTTGTTTGATTAATTCCAAATTTAGAGAGAACTCTCATCCCCACAAATGGTGCCAATTGTTCTTACTGAAAAATCAATAATCACAATAAATTCCTGAAAACACTCGCGAATTGAAACTTGCAAAAAACAAATTAGCACTCTGATGGTCTAGTTAGTCTCTATGCCAAACGAAAATAATAATAAAGCACTTATCAGTATGTTTTCCCTTACCCCCTTCAACGATTTTTGGGTATTTATAAGAAGATAAGAAAAAGTAACCATTGTGCGAGCTGGCACATCCCGTTTGAACAATGCGGCTACCGCTCCGTAAGAATAGGGAAATTACGCATTGTGAGGGAAAGCAGTTGAAGCGCCTCATCGTGGGTAGTGGAATAACCACTCGACTAGATCCTTAGTTCGATAGTGGTTCGACCTAGTATTGTCTACTTCCGTAGGATGCTCACCCTCGTGATTAAATAAATCGGGTGAGGTGTCCTTTGGGGACCAACGATTAAACAACTAGTATGAGATGTTTTTTTTTTCAAATAGAAAAAAAACAATAGAAGTTTCAATGTTGTAACAAAAAAAAGGTTAAATTACAAGGATAAAAAAGAGAGTTTTTAAAATACAGGATCGAAATGAACCAAACCTAAAAATACACGGATCAATATAGCATTTTAACGAAAGAAAAAAACTTTACATTGACTTAAAAAATAGTTATAATAAAATAACTTTACATATATAAGAATATATATACTTGTATAGAAAAATAAAAGGACCAAAATATTATTGTTCTAAACATATTTCATAGGCACAATTGAAGGGATTTTGGGCTGGATAGCCTTTTTACCAAGGTAATATTGTTTTTTACCCACTTTTTTCAAAACTTATATTTTCTAATCTATTGACATCATTTGAATACCAAT
>NW_019104747.1:168305-199144 GCF_001995035.1 Momordica charantia
GAGAGGGAAGAGAGGAACCAATTTTACTAGGCAAAACTTATTAAAACCAACGCTTCTTGCTTAGAGCACCAATACAACAATTACGTTTCCTGAACCAGTACACCTCTTATCAATTAACTCTTATAGCTTTGTTCTCATTTCTCTTACCTTCGTGGGAGCCATAACCATAAAACTACTTTTACTCAACATCTATCTCAATCTCATGGTCTATTTTCTTATGACTGGTCTTACTAACTTCTTTCTCTTTCTTTCTGTTGATTCTACCAGTAGTACCTTGAGTTTCAAATTCTTAAAACAAATGCATTCTGCCTCCACGATGCAGGACTTCTTATAATGTAATGCATATCACACATTATTTAAATGAACTGTAATGCATATACTTCTCATCTAATGCGGGATCTTTATTCTATGATACCAAACTGACGCGACCCATCCCAAAACATCTACTAGTTCTAAAACAAGTCGCCCCGACCACAGACCCCGACTAGCTACGACGTCCATGGTCAACTTTCTTTCTTAGCTTTGACCTAAACTTTGAATAACAAACTCTGAATGGATGCACAATAAATCAATAATCTTAACAGAATGACCATTCTTACATCCATTCTAAACATTTCTTTTTATCAAAAGGGTGATAACAGTTTTACAACAACTACATGTACGTACAAAGTGATATGCAAATCCTCAACTACTCTAGGTGGCAGAAGCTGAACTAAATTCTCCTTGAAACTCAGAAAGTTAGATACTCAGGTACAACCTGGGGGGAAAAACAAATGATAAGCGGTGAGCTGGAAAGCTTAGTGAGTGGTAGGCTAATAGGAAAATATTACTTCTTTCATAAACAACTGAAATTCAGTTCTTAAAACAAACTTCATAAAACTGAAGTAACAACATTCTCATCTGAACTTCATAAAACTTGAGCAACTAAAAACTCAGTAAAATTTCTCATAATAAACTTGTATCAACAATTTCTTTCTAGGCAAATCGAAAAGGTAATGCTCCTAAGTCCAGGATTTGGAATCCGAATTTGGCCCTAATCACCCCAACATTCCCATGCGTCCCCTACGACCCAATTACACCAACTTCTCAACCGCTCTAAAACACGTTCGAAAACATATAAAACATTCTTCCTTCAAGCATAAAACAGATAGATAAAACTGAACACCACACATGTATCCATATTCTATTCTGGTCTACTGGCATAGAGTAATCTCAATACACATAGCAGAATAATTCTGGTCTACTAGCATAGAGTAATCTCAATATGCATAGCAGAATAATTCTCTCAACACGTGGAGTTAAATGGTCCTAAAGACTTTCTATTTTGGGTATACTATAGAAACACATTCTTATAGCATACGGATAATCACCTGGATACAATAACATGGTGGTTTGAAAACTATTCTCAATCTCATTAATAGTTCTAAAATTATTTTCTTCTTCTTTCTAAGAATATTTATATCTTTCTCAAATCATTTCTAAAATCTTTTTTTCTAAGAACATTTCATAAAATTCTAAAATCATTTTCTGAAATCTCATTCTAAAAATGAGATTTCATAACTTTCTCAAATATTTCTTTGAAATCATAAAACATTTCTAAATTCTAAGAAATATTTTTAAATTATCAGACAAACACATTTTCTTTCATTCTTAGCAGAAATGCTAAATCTTACATAATATATATAATTTCTCAGAAATTCTATAATAAATATTCAAAAACGTTTAATAAAATAACCACTCACAAATCCTTTAAATCGAATCGTACGCTGTTCCAAATTCCGCTTGACCTGAAATATCGATCCAGTGCCAAATTAATTCATGCTTTAATCCAATATAATTTCAACATCCTCTTATTTCCAATATAAATCACATTATTTTCAAATTATGCCATAAATCCAATTTTATAATCCACTACTCTCTTTCTCTCCCTACAAATCAACAATATAACCCTATCATTGTTTTTCTTCTTCCTTCAGTCGAGCCCCAAAATTTCCTTCCCTCTCTTATTTTGTTTTTTTTTTTTCTTTCTTTCCTTCCTTCCTTTCCAACCACAACTCTCTTTTCAGTACTAATTTCTTTACCGTTTTACAACCATTAATGCATTCTAGAAAAATCTCAAGCAACTATACTCATCTTCCTTCCATTCCCCAACAATTTCTTGTTTAAACTCCTACCATATAACCCATCAACAAACCTTACCTTATCTGTAAAATCAATTAAGAAAACCGAAAATCTATTTTCTTTAACTCTTCCATAGGTGTTCTTGCACATAACAAAACAACCCACAAATTCAAAGAATAAAACCCACAAATCTTCACCTTAAAGGAGTTCTATAACTCATGGTGTCTCTTAATTGGTTTCCATGAAAACTTACTAAGTTTTGGATCCAGAAATCAGCACCCATTTCTTCAAACTCTTCCTCCCTGATTTCTCTGTTCTCTCCCTTCTTCTTTTTTTTTTTCAATCTTTCTTTTCTTTTCTTTTCTTTTGTTTTCTTTTATTAAAACAATTGTCACACACACACAACACCACACACACGTGCCACCTTAAAATTCTAATTTTCTTTTCTTTTCTTTTTTTTATGCAAAAAGACCAAAATATCCTTTCAAGCAAAAGTTCAAAATTCACCTTTTTTTTTCTTTCTTTTTTTTTTTTCCAAAACATCAAACAGTCCTTACATGTTTCCTATTTTTTCAATAACTTCGTTTAACAATACAACTTGAATTTTTGTTCCCTGCAAATAGTGCTAGAATAATTAATTTATTTAACAATTAAAATAATAAATATTTAATACCAAGTAAAACAACAATCAATATGATCACAATATAACTTATTGGTCAAAACTAACCAC
The DNA here is from genome assembly GCF_001995035.1 of Momordica charantia. The sequence continues at coordinate 171,157 of NW_019104747.1, forward strand.
ATCAATTTAGAAATTCATGTTAATTTATAAAAAATATAAACATAAAATAAGGAATCCAAAAGTAGTTAAGATCAAGCAAACAACAACCAAGCCACATGCATTTCAAAAACAGATAATCAAAATATGATCGAAGTACATCCAAAATTAACATCAATTTAGAGAAAAGTAGAATATATCATAGTACAAAAATTATTGGTCAGAACTAACCGTATCATTAATTAATAAAAAAATATAAATATAAAATAAAAAATTCAAAATTAGTTAAGATCATGAAAAGATGAATAAATAAAATTTTCTTGGTTGTGATTTGAGGAATCATTTCTCTTACTATTTTTAAGTGGTCTTTTGTCACTCTGAAGGGACTGGAGATTTTATTGTTGAACTTTTTTCTGTTTTAGTTGAAACAATGGTGGTAACTGAAGGACAAACTAGTTTTGAACGTTTTTAGAATTAGTTGAAGTATATTTCCATTTACATCAACGATACTTTTTCTTTTATTAAAAAAAATATAAATCTAAAATAAGAAATCTAAAAATAGTTAAGATGGTGCAAACAACAACCAAGTGGGTTAAAATAAATATTAAATTTAATTTTATAGGAATCCAAAAATAGTCCAGAGAAAAAAACAATTAGTTTCTGTTAGTTTGAAAAAAAAAATACTCAGAATATGATAACAAACAAAATCTCACATCAATTTATAAAACATAATGCTTAGAAAATATCAAAATACAAAATTTATTGGTCAAAACGAACCACATCAATTTATAAATCCAAGTTAATAAATGTAATTTTATAGTTTACCTCTTCATCAACTAAAATTAATTTCTATATTCGCAAATCTTGGTTTTGGTATGCTTCAATGTGTCCCTTACAAAGAACAAAAACTTTTAATTTCTACTATTTTTAGAAATGTATGATTTCTTTGATAAAAGAAGATATCACATTTTGGGAGAAAGGAGGTATGAGTTCTTTAATTTCCACTATTTCCTTGTATAAATAGTTTGTAAATGAGTAGACACATTGTTTTGTAACAAACATACCTCTTGATCAATCACACCATATGGGAAGGGACACACTGCTTCTAACGCTTCTCTAAACATACATCTCATTGAAACAACAACATCTCGTAAAAATATATAGTATAGGTGAAGGGTAAATTGAGTATATATTAAAAAGTTGAGGGCAAAATGGGGAGGTAAAAATTCTCGTCCATAGCCTCATTTAGATATAGTATAGATGAACAACCCATGAATACAAAATACTAGTTAACAGAGCAACAAACAAAACAAGACTGAAATAAGAGAAATCTGTGGAAAAAAGAAACATAATGGTGTCGAAACTTAGACTATAATACAAATTATAAATTACTATTGGAGTGGAAAAAGACCCAATTGAAGTGGGACTCCAGAAAAATCACAAACTCACAATTGTGAGTTCCTTACTTAGGTCAGTTTAAGAAAATAAAATATGTGTATTAAACTTGGTCATTCCACAGAAAAACAAAAACTACAATAATTGAAGTAGTTCGTTTGACTATATTTGTGCACTTATCTTTTGTAGTTATGCCTTTGCTTACTATGCCTTCATGCGTTAATTCATTGTCCTAGTTAGAAAATTAAATAAGAACTTGTTTACAAAGACATTCATTTTCTCATCCATTTAAGCCGTTGAAGTTGTTGCTCAACCTTCATACCTAATCAACACAATTAAAGTTGTACGACACTTGAACTAGAACCTTAAACATCTAATTTACTTGAGCAAGAAAATTAATTACACTATGATAATACTTGACTTTTCATCTTCGTTGCATTCTGGTATTGGGGTTGTAAGGAGTGCAAACAAAGTTAAATATTCGTTAGGGAAAGTGGTGAACCTCTATAATTTTGCTTTTTCGTTTGCTTTTGTTTACAGTTTTTTCCTTATTTGCATATTATGGTGTGTGTTTGATATTTCTGTGGAAGGAAAAATTATTCAGAGCTATTAATTTCTCAACAAGTGGTATCAAAGCTATAGAGTTGCAGATCATGGGAGACAAATATCACGCACACCATTATTATGAAGGGGTTCTAAAGTTCACTGGAGAGAATTTCAATTTTTGGAAGATGCAAGTAAACGATATTCTTACGTGCAAGAAGATACACAAGACTCTGGGAGAGAGACCAGCGGGGTTGATTAACAAAGATTGGAATGAGATGGATGAGCAGGCCGTTGCAAACATCATAATGCCTTTGTCGATGGGTGTATGAAGTCTCGTGGCGAAAGAGACGACTATGAAAGAATTGTTGCAGGCCTTGCAAGACAGGTATGAGAAACCTTCTGCTAACACTAAAATATTTCTATGGACGAAGTATTTCAATATCCACATGGAGGAGGGAACCATGATGAATTCTCATATTAATGAGCACACCGACATATTAAACAAACTAGAAAGGATGGGCATCAAGATTGATGAGGATGTGAAAGCTATGAGGTTGTTGACATCTATGCCTGACAGTTAGGAGACGATGAGGACCGTGGTGTCGAATTCGTTAGGGGACAATAGCTTAAAATTTTTAGCTATTTGTGATGTTGCCTTGTCTGAGGAAGCCCGGAGGAAATTAGGGAAAATGTCTGCATCTACTTCAAGGGCAGACAACATGGTGAATCAGCTTTGGTGGCTCACGATAAAGGGAAGGCCAAGATGAATTACACGGGGAAACAACAGTATAGAAATTGAAGGGATCGAATCCTGCAGCGGAAGAGCGCGAACACGTATGCTTCGATCTTGTTTTGGAATTACAATAAAGAAAAGACATAAGCATGATTAAAAGGAAGTAGTGAAACATACCTTTGAAGACACTTCTTCGATGTAAACACCAATGCCACCAAAAAACCTTCATCGCTATCCTTTGGATGTTAAAAACTCGGTTTATGGGAACTGTCTTAAAACTGAGAGGGAGATCGAGAGATTGAGAGAGTGATTTTTCGCTAGAGTTTTAGAAACTCATTCGACCGACCAAAAAAAGAAGGGGAGAACTTCCCTTTTAAATGAAGGAGGAGTGAAGGGGAAGTCACCACTTCCCCACTTTCACTATTAATGGTCGGAAGTGGGAAGTTATCTCCCATTTTCTTTTTTTTTTCTTTTACTTAATTAAAACAATTTTAATTAAATCTAATTTAATTAATAACAAAATGAGAGTCCTTAGTTATAATTAGAGGCACCTTTAGTTATAATGGGAGTCTTTTTTTCTTTTATATGTACCTCCAGAATATAATTAGAGGTGCCTTTAGTTATGCAGCAAATCATCTGTTGTCGAGATATGTACCTCCAGTATATAATTGTTGAGGATGAGTCTTTTACAACAAGAAAAGACAACTATTGAGAGGTTATTAGTACCAATTAAAGGTGAATGAAATTTGAAAGGGGAGAGTATTATGAGTGATGGATGAAGGGAGTGACAAAGGAGATCTTTAATCAACTTTATAGCCATCTATGAAGGTAGACCATGTGTAGTGCATACCTTGAATCTTGCCTTGAAAAACATATGTGTTGCCAAGAATGTTTAGAATAATCATATTGCATATGGAGAATGCAGTTGGACCTCCGATGTAGCTGGTGACATCATGGTAGTGAAAAATTTTATCATGAATCATTCTATGAGGCTGGCCATGTTTAATGAATTTGTACCTCTTAGATTTCTTTTTCGATAGCTTAAACACGTTTTGCATCGATTGTCATTATGCTCAAGAGGTTTAAAATTATCAAAGGTGGTTTACAAGCTATGTTCATTAATGGCAAGTGGGTCAATTATAGAGAAGATATGTGGGAAAAACCCAACATGTAATGGAGTTATTACTCAATGACTTATGGTGGGACAAAATCGATTATATCCTTTCCTTCACTTCACCCATATACGACATGATCAGAACTTGTGATACAGATAAGCCTTGTTTACATTTGGTAGTTGATATATGAGATTTGATGATTGCAAAGGTGAAGATAATCATATGTAGACATGAAGGATTGAAATCGAGTGAAAAGTCATCTTTTTATGATATGGTGCCCAACTTTCTCGTTGATTGTTGGAACAAAAACATACTCCACTACATTGTTTAGAACATTCTCTAAATCTAAGGTACTTACTACTTAATTACTATCTATCTTTTAATCTTTATTCTAGTATTATAATTCATGTTTTATAGGAGAGTTTAACACTTTCTAACAAACTTATATTTAGGTATTATAGTGAAGAATGACTTGCAGAAGACCTTAATCATGTGTCTCTGAGTCAAGATGTAGAATTAACTCGAGAGAGAATGAATTGTTTGAAGAGGTATTTTAATAACCCCTTGGATTGTATAAAGGTGAATATAGAATTTGCAAATTTCTCTACAAAATTCAGAGATTTTGTTGATTATGATTCTATAGTAGATAGACATATATTAGATCTTAAAAGTTTGTGGGAAACTCATGACGACTATGCAATAATGCTTCAAGCAATAACCTTCTTCCTCTTCATGTTGCAAAAGAAATTGGAGCACATATTCTTTTGTTAATTCTATCAAAGAGGAATAAAATAACGCGTCAACGTGCAAAAGATTTAGTATTCATCCATAGTAATCTTTGTCTCTTATCAAAAGGAAGCCCAAAAGATTTAGAAAGAGAGACTAAGTCATGAAATATTGCTGGAGATAGTTTTGATTCTTTTGAAGACGCTTGCATGCTTGAAGAAGCAAATGTGTCTTTGGATTAAACAGATTTGGAAGCTGTAATTTTTAACGATGATTGTCACGAGGATGTAATGGAGATTTGAGATGGTAACTTTAGTCTTAAACTTTCTTTGTATTGGTCATTTTGAACTTTATTTTGTAACTTTTGTTGAAAATTGGATGTAATTGACTTGATATTTCTGCATTTTAGTGAAATACATTTAACATATTTTATGTTAAATTTAAAAATATTCTAAAAAAAATATTAAAAAAACAACATCTCCCTAACATGCCCATGCCTTAGTTTTTTAGGAATTGACGTTTCGCGGTGTCCTATTGTGTCCATGATGTACATGCTTCTTAGGTGCCGGCAAAGGTGCAACGGCAATCGACTCGAATACCGTTTTGGAATCTGTGGAAGCTATTAGTCTTAATTGTATTGAGATCCACCAACATGATTTGGGGAATTTTCCTAATTCTTCCTTACTTGACATTGTGGAGAATAAGACAACTATGAAGTCTATTATTTCCCTTCCAATTCTAAATAGGGGTGTCATAATTGACAAAATCTCTTAATTAATCGAGGAGTCTCCCCCGACGTCATTAAATGAAGATAATTATTTTCCTTTGTGGATTCTGATTATGGTGCGTGGTTACCACTTTTCTGATGTAACCCTTAGTTGTCCTATTTTTTGTAATGCAATGTTTTTTTATCAAAATAAATAGGTTGTCTAATATCAAGACAATTGATAAATAGACTGTTTGAAGATTATGACTTAGGAATCCAATTATTCATCGAATTTGGGTTTCGTCATACGAATAGTTCTATTTTATTCAATATTCCTAATTGAAATGTGGGAATCGTATATCTAAGGATGCTGCAACCATTAGAAATCGTTTATAAGAACATGGTATTGATAAAAGCTATAGGGTATAGGGTATGAGGATGATAATTTGTTTGTATGTAATTGACACGATTTTAAGACTATTTATGACAGATTTTCATATGTATCGAAATCATTTGAAAATACGTTTGAGGTGTAACGATAAAGCATTTAATGAACTATTTGGATGTATATGTAATTTTATCATTGAATGCTATTATTTATATATTGTATTCATAGTCTCCGAGATAACCAAATGCAGTAGAATGCAGATACTATGTCATCCGATTTATGCGTGACATATTCTACCCTTGTAATACCACGATCTCAGATTGCTACGCATATAACAAAGTATATGTATTGAAATAATAATATATATTCTCATGATGCATTGCTTTGACTTTGATATCAATATGTACATATGAAAGGAGCACCACAGATTTACACCCAAGAGCATTTGGATGTTATTCGAAAGGAGTTTGTGGAGTTCATACTCTCACATATATATTTTCCATAATATATGTGTTATATTCTTTTTTGGCTTTCTTGCCGCATGTAGGAGTTTGGAAAATTTGTTGCATGGAAGATTTGATTGAATATTTTTTGGCGATACCTTATCATCAACTAGAGCTACTATTGCGGTCTATTGAGGTATGATTCTCGATGATTGCCTATGCCTTATGTTAGGGGTGAGCAACGAACACCGAAAAACCAATCCGACCAATCAAAACTGACAACGACCGACCACTTAATTTTAATATGGAAAAAAAAGTAGACGACATTAATGCAGTCTGCTTCCATGTTGCTTTAGTCTAGGACTACAACAGGGTTGAAAACTAAATGGCCATTGGTTTTAATGAAATTATTTATTATTTTTTAATTATTTTTTAACTACTTTTTTATTATTATTTATGTTTCTTCCCCATTCTCTCATTTTCTTTCTCTCTCCTCTCCCCTTCCGTCAATTCTTTTCTTTTTCTCATTTCTCTCCTCCATTATTTTCTTTTCTTCTTCCCAGTTCCCAGCGGAAAGCTCACTCCACGACCACCTTCTTCTTCTTTGTCTTCTCACTTCTCAACTCCCACCATCACATCCCACCTTCACTATCATCTTCTTCTTCGTTTCGTAGTGCCACAACCCCATGGCCCTCGCCCCCTTCCATTTTTTTAATATATAAGTGTCAGTCTTTCGACAAAAATGACAAACCGAAGCGATGGTTGGTCGACCGACATAAAAATAGTAAAAAAAGCCATTGTTTTTTGACGTCAGGGTTGGCCAAAAACCGACCTCAATCGACAGATGCTCACCCCTACCTTAATTTTCTGACTAGATTGTTGAGCTAAAACACATCTTATTGATTTATAAAAAACATGTTGGTTAGAGTGGAATTATTCATTGTGGTTATCATATTAATATCATATATTGTCCTAAAGGCCAACCCCCAAGCTGGTTATACATCATGTTTGTTATATGTTTCTATAAGCCTATAATTGTTGTGATTATACCCGATTCAAATTAGTATTTCTCTACCTATGTTGAACTGAAAAAGAAGGGTACTTAGGTAGGAATTTGTTCTCATTTTTTATTTGAACACATCTTATGATTTGTGAATAGCATGCTGTTAGAGTGCATGAGTTAATTAATCTTAATATTGTATCTTATCCCAAACACCACCACAAGTCAATTATAAATGTCAATAAAATCGGTTTGTGACAAAAAAAAGTCTTTGAAAATCATTTTATAACAATTAAAAATTGTAATTGTCGAACTTCTCTTGACATCTCAGAACCCTTGTCAAAAACGTGAAAATTGTCATTACAAAATATTTTATGATCTTCAAAACATATCATTACTAATATATTACAATAGTTTTATATTGTCGTTATATGATTTTTCGTGACGTGTATAAAATGTTGTGATATAATTTTTAATAAGATTGTTAAATTGCCATTATACAAATTTTCGTGACATTCATTAATTATCGTTAATATAGTGTTTATGACAATTATAAATTGTCGTCAATACATTTTTATTGACTGGAGAACACAATCTTTGCTTCATTGAGTGATAGTTATAAACTGGTATGAAATGAGTAATTTGTGACATTTTGAAATTGTGGTGGATGACAGATTTGTGACAACTTATAACAATCATTATAATTTTAGTGATAGACAAATTTTCAATAAATGTCACATTATCTTTTTCATTTATGCCTTAATCGATCTAATTTTAAGAATAATACTATTTAAAAAATAAATTACAAAAATAATGCAGGTTTTAAAATAAAATCAAAAGAAATGTAAATTAAATAAGAAAAATTTCAAAATTAAAGTAGGTGTTAAAACTATTTACAAAAATAGGGTGGAGATTTGGTCAAAGTCAAGAGGTGCCACATCATATGGAAGTAGCGTGCGTTGTACGCGATTTCTAGGTAAAAAATCGCAGACAACTCAAGCGATTTCAGAATAATTGAGCACCATTTTTTTTATTAAATAACCCATCCCTATTCGCCCCTTCCTTCCCCACGGTGTCCCCACTCAACGGTTTCTCTCCCTTGCTTTCTCCCCTCCACGCGCCCGTATTTTTTTTCTTTTTATTGGTATTGGTGTAGTGTTCATTTTAGAGAACTAATCACAATTTATGATTTTTCTAAACAAATTCAAAATTTTCGAAAAAAGTATAATTTTTGGTTTTATTATAATTATATTAGGACAAATTGTAAATAAAAAAAATCAAGTTTTCAAAAATCTTCAGTTAGAATTCTTGTAAACTTCTGTTTAATGAATAAATATCATATTGCCAAAGCGAGCATAGCTCATCTGTAATTGGCATATGCCTCCAATCAAAAGGTTGTGAGTTCGAAGCCCTAACACAAATCGCGGCAAATGGACGCGATTCTGGTGTAAATCGTGTCCATCCAATGCGACTTATAGGAAATCGCAGCCATTAGACGTGATTTCACCACCTATTTTTGTAATTAGTTTCCTTTGTACATTATTTTTGTAATATTTTTTTTAAAAGCATATTATTTAAAAAAAAATCCATCTTAATGTCATGACAGTTTAACTGTCACAAATTGTGTTGATGATAGTTTTTAAATGTCGTTGAAGCCCGAATTTCTAGTAGTGGTTGATGTGTTTTTTTAATATATAAATAAATATATGAAAATAAAAAGGAATGTCATTAGGTTTTTTTAATATAATAAATATGTTTAGTGGTGGATCCATGAATTTCATTCATGAGACACAATACACATAAATATTTAATAAAATAATCAACGAAAAAAATTTCGAAATGTTCATAGGTTCATAAATGAAGTAATTGAATAACATTAACAATTGCCCTCTACGACTTTTCATATTCTAAAATTGATTCATGATAATGTTATTATCAAACTTATCAAATAAATCTTTATCAATATATGCTATGAGACTGTCGCTCATTCATTGATCTCTTATTCGATTATGCAATAGAGTCTTCACAATATTCATGGCAGAAAACATTCTCTCTACAGTAGCTACAGGTAAAATCAATGCAAAGGTGAGTAATCGATAAACTAATGGATATATCTTATCTCTATCTATCTTGACCATTTTTACTGCAAGATCGCTGATGCTTCTTAGATCACCAAACTCAATATTTGAGTGCACATCAATAATGTAATTTTGAAGTTAATCATCCAGCACAGAGAGTTCAATAGCTGGAAAATCTATTGTATAAAATTGAGCAAGACGATTAAGTTTTTGTCCATCAAAAACATCAAATTAATCACTCGGATTCAAACATGACACGCAGAGAAGCAACTCAGTACCTTTCTCGGTAAAATGGTTACTCAACTCTTGAAGCTACATATTTAGCCTGTATAAAATCTTCAACACGATAATAATTAATATTGTAATTGGTTGAGATTTTCGACCTCGTTGTCCTCGAATAAAGAACATGCTGCCCATCTTAAGAATTTTAATATCATTTTATCACAAAAAGTAGAAACTTTATCCAATAATTAATCCCATCCAGACACCTATATAAAAAAACTTCAACACAATAATGATGCATATTTGTAATTGGTTGAGATTTTCGTTCTCGTCGTCCTCGAATAAAAAACATGTCATCCATCTTAAGAATTTGAATATCATGTTTATCACAAAAAGTAGAAACTTGATCCAGCAATTAATCTCAATCAACCCCTCAATGTTTGCAATCTTTCTTTACAAATTCTAACTAAATTCATGGCATTCACAATGTCATGATCTTTTCTTTGTAATGCTTGTGACAAATCATTTGTGATTCCCAGGATGATTTTCATAAAATGCATATGAAAAACAAAGTCGAATGATTGGATTGAACTTATTAGAATCTTTACTTCATATTTCTGTTCCGAATTTTATCCACATTGTAGAATTGTCTCAAGTACATCAACTACCGATGAAAACATTGTAATAATACTCAATAAAGCACCATAATGTGATATCCATCGTGTATCTCTTGATTTAATTCTCGACCAGTTGACAGTTCACCATTATCCAAAACTTCAAAAATTGCCATACTATGTTTTCTCGTAGAATATCATGATGTTTTGCTTATGCCTCAATAACATTCACTGTATTTGTAACAATAAAAAAAAGACCAGCAATTTCAACATGATTTTTTGCAATAGCTATAAAAGCTAATTGAAGCTAATGAAAAACCAATGAAGGTAAAAAGCTCATTTGTTTTCTTTCAAAATAAAAACTTTCAATCCATTAAACTCACTTTGCATATTACTTACTCGATCATATCATTGTCCTTGCAAAATAGAAATGCTTAACACATGTGGAGAAAAAATTCATCAATATCTTCCTTAAGTGCTAGAGAGTTTGTATTAGCAAATATGTATAATTCCAATAAATCGTTTAATCACATGACCTTTGTCCACATATTGCAATACAACAGACATTTGCTCATTTGAGATATATCATTGGATTCATTAATCAAAATAGAAAATAACTTATCACTCATATCTTTGATAATTGCATTCACAATTTCTAGTGCAATAGAATTCACAATATCTTTTTGAATATTCGGTGCAATCAATTTCAAATTGCATGGAGTATTTTCAAAGTCACAACTTTAATATCCTTTTTGTGGTCACATAGCCATGGCAAAATTTCAAAAAAATTACCTTGATTTTGTGAATTGTCTGTCTCATCATGTTCACGAAATGGAAGACTTTGTCATAATAAAAATCGAATACAATGAATTGATGCACCTAATCGAGTTCGATATTCAACTCGTGCTTGGTCTGGCATTCTTACAAAAAAACGTCTCAATATATTTCTTTTGTTTCAAAAGAGCCTCACATTTAACCCAAGCTTAATTATGTGCACTATTAGGACATAAAATATCTTTCACCAACATGAGTTTGCAATTTCTCTTTTCTCTTCTAATTAGAATATCTTTCACCAATAAAATGATCACTACCTGATTGTTCACCAACTTCTGGTTTGAATAAGTAACAACATAAAGAGAATGCAACATTCTCTTAAAATACTGTTCTAACCAATTAGGATATTCGTTGAACCAAGCTTTGATTAAATCGTATTGATTTATGTCCAAATTTATTGAATGGAAAAATATGATTTTGCGACTGACAATGACCCTTTTATAAATAAGCTCTACAAACCTAGTCTTGAATATTACAATTGTAATTAGAAAGTTTAGGTCTTAGACTAGGATCTGCGGGTAATTCTCCTTAATTAACTCCTACATAGGACCTATTAGAATCAGTATTACTGTTCTTTTTTGGAGATGATGACTCAATTGTTGTTTTTCTTTTATAATATCTCCCCATATTGATTTCAAATTAAATCTACAAAAATATTAATAGAAAATTATTCAAGAACTAAAACATACAAAAAACTCGTCTTTTGAATGTAAGTATAAAATTGATAAAGAAAAAACATATCAACAATGTAAATAGAAAGTACAAAATTAATTTTATTTATCAAATAATTTTTATGCAAATAAAAAATAAATGATACTTTGAGTGTCGAAGATTCAATATTGTTGAGACTTGAGAGTGAAAAATTAGGTATTCTAACTGCTAAATATTGTTGAGAGTGAAAAAGTGATGTATTATCGGTGGCTAAATTTAGTTAGGTTATGTTTTAGGGTTTGGTAATGGGCTATGTCCAAAAGATGATGGCAAATACGTGTAAGAAAATAGATTATAAATAGTGCGTGCATTAGAAATCGAACCAGGGTATAACAACTGAAAATTGATGGCAAAAATGTAGAAGAAAAAAAAATTATTATGCACGTTGGGAATGGAATGAAGCCCCCATAGATAAGTTCTTAGACCCTCTCATTGCCTTAGCCATCAAACCACATACAATTTTCTACAATTTTTTACGTAATTATATTATATTTATTTTTGTTTTTTAAATATTATATATAGAAATACATCATATTTAATATAATTTCAGGGAGGACATGTGCCCCTATGTGGATCCGCCCCTGGATATGTTGATCTCTATTGTAATTTAATTTAAAATGTTATAATCATAATTGTATTTATTATTTAATATTTCAGTTGAGAAAGCATGAGTACAGATAATAGCATGAGAAATTTGGCACAAAATAAACGAATTATACAATAATAATTTTATTGGTTAAGTTGTTGGATTATTAGAAATTTATCAAAACATAAATTACATTACAAAATTTCCATCTGAGCCGGACTAGAAAGAGAAGAAGTAAATATTTATTGATGAAATTTATTTTCAACGAGGAATCAAAGTAGAGATATGTTACGAATGCCCATTAGCATTTAGAAGATTAGTTGACATACTTAAGGGTACCAGATATATTAAAGATACGCAATATAATTCGATAGAAGAACAAGTAGTCAAGTTTTTGCATATTTTAGCCCATAATGTGAGAAAGAGAACAATTGGTTTTTTCTTTCATCGATCAAGTGAAACAGCGAGTTGACATTTTCATCAAGTCTTAAAGGCAATTATATCCTTGGAGGAAGAATATCTAGTTCAACCAGACCAGACTTCAATTCCTCCTGAAATTCAAAATAGCATATAAGATTTTTTCTCTCCATATTTTAAGGTAAATACTCTAAACTAAATGTCTCAATTCTTCTAAAAATATAATTCATATTAACAGTTAAATATTTAATATATAGGATTGTGTTGAGGCTATTGATGGAACACCTTTGCGTGTAAAAAGTATCAAAAGAAAATGTATCAAAATTTAGGGGAAGAAAATATTTTCCTACAAAAAATGTCTTAGCAACACAGCGCGCACACACACGCATCCACGCACGCACACACATGAACTCCTCAATCTCCAAAAGAGTTATTTAATCACAGACATGCATCTTTAAGAAATGAAAGAATATTTGAAGTATTAAAGAAGAGGTTTCCAATCATAGTTAATGGGATTGAGCCACATTATAGTTTGAGACACAAACCGGTATAATTATAGCGTGTGTTGATACATAATTTTTTTATGAATTTTGATCTAGATGAGAGATTAATAGCATAAGTTGATAATGAAATTAGGGATAGTGAAATAGACATTGGTTCGATGGTAGGAATAAGTTTAACTGAGGATAGATGGACAAAGAGGCGAACAAATTCGAGATTCAATTGCAACTCAAATGTGGCACGATTATTTATCTGATCATTAAAGATTTATTTATTTATTATTGTAATTGTTTTTTTTTGCTTCAATTAATTTTAGTTATTTTATAACATTTTATTATTTAGAATTTTAAACATCTTATTATACATATGCTTTTCTATTATTGGATGATGTAGAGATCATAGAATATGTGAGTGATAAAAAAAAATATTAGTTGGTAAATTGGGATGGACAAATACTTTATTGAGATATTAAAAGAACAGAAGGTGAGAGGCCAAAAGCCTGACAGAAATTTTATAAATGATGCGGTACCAAGCTGCAGTCGAAGCCTTAAACTCAAAATTTAAAATGGATTTATCCAAGGATAACGTCATTAATCGTCTGAAAACTTTGAAAGAAAAAAATGGCTATAGGACTTGAAATGTTAGATGTGGGAGTGACTTTACTTGAATAGCATCTATAAAATAATTGAAGCAGAGCAACCAGTTTGGGAGGTTTTGATTTAGGTATTCATTACTTATATGTTTTTTTTTTTCATAACAATATTTATTTTTTCTTATAAATTTGTTTTAGTTGTATCAATCTTACCCAAAAGTTCAATAAGTTCGAGGAAAGCCAATTTACAACTTTGATATCTTAAAAGAATTTTTTGAGAAAGATAGAGCAATTGGAACATTTGCATAAAGTGCAAAAGAGAAGATACGTCATTGGCAAAGAGATGAATCCGTGAATACCAATGATATAGATGACTTGATGGCACAAGAGGAAATTCATCTTGAAAGTTTTTATAAGGACGATTTTATGAATAATCAGCAACAAAAAACATCAATGCATCAAGCATCTTCATCTCTTTCTAAGCGCAATAAAAAGAAGTCAACTGTAGTTGATTTAATTGGAGAAAAATTATAGATGCTTACAAATTTAAAGGAAAAAGTGGCCGTAGTACTTGATAAACATATGATGACCATACTTATATATTTTAATTACACTTTGATTTATATTTAAATATGTTAAAATATTTTAACACAATCTTATATTATTTAATTCATAGGAAATGATGTTGCAAGAGAAGAAAATGTTGTGGCTAGAGAGCATAATCGATGCATTTATAGAGTAGAAGATATCTTCAAGGAGTTATTGAAAATGAGACTTTCATCATATTTGAGACTTCTAGCTTCATTTTATCTAATCTGATAATAACATAGACATTTTTCAGATGTCCAGGAGTCATGCCCAAAGTATGGTTATATTGGAAATGGGGAGCAATAGTTGATTTATTTAGTTTAGGCTTACAACAGGTTGATTTTAAGTTTTTTTTTTTTAATATTTGAATCAAGAAATTTGCAAATTTTTAAGTTTATTTTTAAAAATAAAGATGAAATTATAAGTTTTAATTTTATTAAGTTGATTTGATAAAATTATTTATTTCTTCCATGATTGAAACTACTACTTGATATTAAAATATTATATTATTAATAATATAATCTCCTGCAAAATATTAAAGGCATAATAGTAAAATGTTATACTTTCTTTTCATTTCTTGTGAACATCCAGACAATAAATTTTAATTTCAATGATTTAGAATCAATTTGGTTCCAAATGCAATCAGAAACTCGAAATTGTTTCCATAATTTAAAATCATGAAATTTGAAATCATTTCTTATCAATTCCAAACGTCAAACAGAGCATACTTGTTAGAACTGCCTTGAAAGCAATTTTGACACGACCTCGGTGCTACACATATGCTTCCAGTTGCTCCCAAAGGTCAACAGAACTTCGAACTCATGTGTGCAGTTTCCGAGCCAAATAGAATTTAAGAACATGCTTAAAATTTGTTATAGAAAAGAGTGGAAAAACCAACCAGGGTGAAAAACTTATATATCTCTTTTAGAAGCAACTCAGGGTAAATAACAGACAAAAAGAAGAAAATATTTTAAGAAATTAATTTATGAAATTAATGTATAACGTTAAAATTAATTAAAATGTTATCAATAATAAAATGTAATTAATAAAGTAATGTTTGTGAAAGCTATTTTTCTTTTATCATTTCTAACAACCCCTACGAAATAAAAATAAAAGATTTTCTGAACAAAAGAGGAAAATAAACTTAAACATTAATATCTTTCGATTTGAATTAATTTATAGTAAAGTGAGGCAACAACCTAAATAATAAAAGTTAGATACCTCTTGAATTTTCAACAATTATGGTTGAGACCCCCATAACATATTTTAATCTTTCTTTTTCGATTTCACGATATAAATAAAGTGATGTTGATGACCATGCACATAAAACATCAGGTTATCATAAAAGCTCTAGAAAGATACTCTTTAACTCTTTCATCTAAAGCGACGCCACCTTCACAATCACGTTATTGTTCTATTAAGCCTATCATAGATAAACTAATTAAAAACTGAGCTATGAAGACTTTTGAAAATCATCTAACTAGTCCATACAAGGACTACCCAAAAGAAGGGCTATTGGATTCACACATATCACAACATCCATCAACTCCATACACGACCACCCAAAAGAAAGGTTATGGATTCTCATAGTACATCACAACATAAGTGCATTATTCATTAAATCCATACCAAATAAAAGGTTATGGATTCCCACAGTACATCACAACATAAGTGTAAATATTAGAGTTTTAGTCTCATATATACTGAAAATTCAATAATTACTCTCTTTGTTAGGCCTTAGGTGAGAGGATCCACTAAGTTCCTCTGGGATCTCACATACCCCAAGGAGATAAGCCCACCTTTCAGCAATTGTTTAACATCTCCATTTTCAGGCGTATATGCATTCTATTGCCGTTGTAGATAGTTTTTCGCAATCTCTATGGCAGCTTGTGAGTCACAATGCACGGATATTATTATAGAGTCCCACATAATGACCCATATCTCCAAGATCTTTTAGCAATTCAACAAGCTTTGCTAATTTCAATGAAATAGCTTCTCCACCTATAATGAACACATAACACACATTTCCTAGTGAAGTTTACCTCATCATTTATCTCTGAAACAATTTGAATCAAAATAAATTTTTATCATATAATGCAACTTGTTAAAGTGCACGCAACAATCAAACAGTAATCCGTTGTACTTCTAAGATACCCTAATAAGCGATGAAGTGTCATTCAATGGTCTTAACCAAGATAGTAAGTATATTCACTCAATCTACTCACAACATATGCAACATCAAGTCTTGTATAATTTACATCAAGTCTTGTATAATTTATCAGAAACATAACACTACTTATAATTGTGCATATTTAGATTAAGATACACTATTACCCTTATTTTTCTAGTCTCATGCTAGTATCTTAAAATGTTCTTACAGGTTTATTATCAAAACAATCAAATTCTTCTAACATTTTCTCAATATAGACATAGGAAGAACCCATTATCATTTTTGCTTATCTTAACACCAATTATTACATTGGCATCTCCTAAATCTTTCATTTCAAAATGTGAAGATAATGACAGCTTGGTATCATTAATGACATCTAAATTTGTGCAAAAACAAACATGTCATCAACATATAAACATGTAATCACACAATCAACTCCAAATAACATTGAGTAAACTTACCAAAGTATTATTAATTTTCTCGTACCATTGTTTAAGAGCTTGTTTATGATAAAGATGACTTTTAAAGCTTGCATACCTTATTCTCTTGACCAGTAATGACAAAGCTTTCAGTTTGCCATAAAAATCTCCTCCTCTAAAACACCAATTAGAGATGCTATTTTTTTTTACATCCATTTGATGTAAACAAGCCACGAATAGCTGCAAATGTGATTAGAGATCTAATAGTAGCTATTCTAGTTATAGGAGAATATATATCAATATCATGTTTTGTGTATATCCTACAAATTTTAAGAATTTTTATTGAATCAACTAGTATAGTTCTTTGAAAAATCATTTATACCTAATAGGTTTATTACCTTTAGACAAGTTTATCATGGTCTGTCCACCTCATCTATAAGATACATGCATATAGATTGAACATCGATTTTAGTTGAATTTTCAAAATTCACATGATCATACTCATGACATTTCAAATTAATTATTCTGTCAATAATTAATTTATTTTCACATAATCATGTCAATACACTTCACCATTTAAATAGCAACGTCAAATCGTTAATTAACACCAGATGCACATGAGTAATTAACCAATCATATAAATTTAAGATTTTCAGCTTCAATAATTCTCAAGATTTTAAATCACATATAATAACATACAACTTCATAGTAGAATAAAATTAGCGACCATCATGCACTATTTATTCCTTTCAAGATCATAGACATGCTCATAATAAATTATTTATAACTAATAATTTTAATTTATATCTTCAATATGATTTTATATTCAACTATAGTCAATTAAGATATTAAATCACTAATAGGAAAAGATCTTAGTCCAACATCAATTTTTATGAGCATCACACGTCATCCACTAAAGGGTCTCTTTCGAGATAAGGGTTCGGAGTCACCACCAATCATCTACAAGGTATGAGTGGTCACCTATTTAAAAAAACAAGGTATGCGAAAAAACAGATTTTTGGTTCGGAAGTCGACTGAACGTAGGGAATGTGTTAGCACACTCTACGACACCCATTAGAAAACAGTACCACATTTTGTCAAAAAATTATCCCAATATTTTATTTGGTCCAAAAGAAAAATATTTTTGGTTTTTAGTTTAAATGTCCAAAATTTACTAATTCATATTTTATGATGAAATATGAATTAACACGAGTGGCACGAATGCCATTAGAAATTTTTTCAACTCGAGAATATTGGAAGGTTCCAATTTCCGTCATTGGAGTTTTTGAAATATTAATTAATTTTTTTAAAAAAAGAGTAAAAAATAATTATTATTTTAGGGCACATAAAGACTTAAACGGAATGTACGTCTCACCATTTAAATCTCATGCCAGTATGCCAATACCCTAGGATGTAAACTTTATTTTCTTTTAAAACTAAAAACAACTTTTAATTTATCTTTTAAGAAAAAAAAAACTTACGAATTCTTCTAAATCAAAACAAAAAACTTTTTATCTATTTTGAAAATAAAAAGATTCTTAAAAAAAAACTTTATTTCTTAATTAAAAAAAAGTGCTACTTGAAACATATTATTTGCTAAAATTTTATTAATGACTAGTAAGAAACACGTGCCTTGCACGTAGAATCTTGTAGTTCTAAATTAAAGTAAAACAAATAGTATTTTTTAATTTTATAATATTATCATTTTAAAGAAAGAAAGTGATTATATATAAATATAAATTCAAGGTATGATATTGTGGTAATAAAAGAAGATGAGGAAAGATTAGCATGGAAAGTAAGTACAAATTTGAAGTGTAAGAAAGATGAAAAAGCACCAACGTGCAGGTTATTATTTCTTTTTAATGAATGAACGTTCTTAATTTACCTCTAATTTTCTTGATTATAAATTATTATATTACATTATATCTTTGTTAAATTGTGTGACGTTAAATCATTGAGTTTGTTCATTCTAGAATGAAAAAGAAAGATAAGAGTGAGAGAAAGAGTAAACCCTAAAAGGTCCAACCTGATGATATTGAGAGGGATAAAAATTGTTTTTTTGCCCTAACTTTGTAAAGATAATTACAACATTTCACATATATAAATCAAAAGCATCACTTTAAAAAAAATAAATAAAAATTAAACTCATAAGCGTTCTTATTATCCAAATTATGAGAATGATCGCATTTTGCTTTATCTCGATTCCATCGACCACCATCTCGACACATCGTACTCTAAAATTTCTTTCAATCTGAACAATGATAAATTTGGGGAAAGCGAACTAATGCCATCAACTCAGCTTTAATTTGGTTTCTCCTCACTATCAATTCTCCTCTCGATCACCCATATGTGCATTGTTGTTATCGTTGCTAAAGCAAGAGAGTAATCTTCATACCTTCACACCACTTGGAAATTTTCTACTTTGTTCCATCCACCACCTTTTGATTTTTGGTTGGCACGAGAAAGAGAGGACACATATTTATATATGGATTGGAAGGGGGTTAGGAAGATGAAAGGACTGGGAGAGGGTATGTGGTAGATGAAAGGAGTTAAAAAAAATCAATGAGAAAGATAAAAATAATGAAATAATAATCAAGAGAGAGAAGATTAGTAAGAGAAAATAGGGGAATTTAGAGTGGTGGGATCGTCACCGAGAGAAGAGATAAATTGAGAGAGGGAAAGTTTGTATTTAAATGACACAATTGCCATCAAAAGAAAAGTGAAAAGAGTTATAATGAGAGGACAAAAATTGTATATAGAGTTAATTATATAGAAGAGAGAGAGATGAGAGAAAAACACTTCAAATTCTAGGAGTAAAAAATAAATTAAGTAAATGATAAAACTTTTCATATTCTAACCATTTTAAATACAATATTAAGTGAAATTAGAATTTTAAAAGAAAAAAAAATGAAAAATGGTTATTTGGGTAGGTTAATTTGAGTAATGCATTTGGATGGTGGAGAAAAAATGAATGGAGAGTAAATGTGAAAGAAATATAATGAGAGAATTAAGATAAATGAATGTAAGAAAATGAATTTGTATAGGTGGAGATAAAATATTTTCAAAAAGAGATAAATGGGAGAAGTGGACGTGGGAATGAGAGAGAGGAAGAAAGTATGAGAGGTAAATGATAAATTTGCCAGGGTAAAATTGACCTAAAAAGTTTCTCCTCATCCCACATTTTATATATATACTATAGATATAAATATAGATTTAAGAAAGTACTAGATTTGAAACATTTGATTTAATGTTAAAATTAAATCGAAAACTTTATTCAAACCATGCCACTTAAAACAAAATCTCGTTAAAATGAATTCCTTTTTTTAAAAAAGAAAACTTTATTTATTTGAAAATTAAGAGAGATGGTTAACAAATTTTTTTTTTCAAGAATCTTTAAAAACAAAAACTCTTTTATCTTAGAAATAACTTTACTTTCAATAACTTTATTTTCAATGCAACATAAAAAAAAAAACTACAAAATTACATAACCACAATATTTAAACATGATAGAAATTAATCATTATACTTCAACATCGTCAATTAAAAAAAAAATGAACATGCCTACACAATTTTCATAACAAAAACCTAACAAGAGACAAATCAAGTGACCATAAACTAACCACTACATAGAACACATCAATTACCCCATAATTTTTATTAATTGAGCTTTAAACACTAAAAAAGTTTACAAGAATAATTCAGACTACAAAATTTCAAAATCACAAATTTAAAACAATCTTCAACTTTCAGCAAAAACGAGTCTTAGAAGTCCATGAATCTTTGAATTTCAGCGTACACGTTCTATAAAGGGAAAAAAATCCAAGAATCATCAAATCTTAACAAGACATAGGCTTATAACTATTCAAATTCATCGAACTTGGGAAAAGATGCACTCATGAAATAGTAGAAGATTTTTTAGAACTTAACTATATACAGAATTTAAATAACCACAAAGGTTGTTACTTTTGCAATCATCAATAATCCACATACCCGCATGATTAGAGAACACAAATAGTCATATAACTTTTTAAAAGCAAATAACAGTCCAGTAATATCCACAGATTTAATCGAACAGTGCAAGTGGCAACTAATTTGGAATCTAAATTTCATGTCAAACATTCAGTTGAGAAGCTTTCAGAAAAAATAGTCAAAATACCAAAATATTCCAAACGTTTCAATTACTAAAAAAAAAGAAAGAAAAAAAGGCACCTTGCTCACCTCGTGAATCGTTGTGGATATCGTGAGTTCTACAAAATATACCAGATTTGGTTCGCTGCCGGAGGCGGGAGTACAGTGGGGGTGTTTGAAAAGAGAGGAGGTTGGTTTTTGAGATTTCTTTCTTTACTCTCTGTTCTTGTTTCGTCCTCCTATATGTGTGTGCTGCCCTCTCTTAAATACACATCCAAAGTAGGATGATGAGAGATGTTTTGACGAGGATGGAGATTTAGTTAAAAAAAAAAAACCATTATTCTGAAAAAAATACAAAATCTTTATTGAAAACAACATCTTTATTTAAAACAAAATCCTGTGTTTTAAAAATGAAAACTCTTTTATTTTCTTATAAATCCTTTACATAAAATCCAACTTTTAATTTAAATAAAATTTTACCGTAAAATAGAAATAATTAAGAAAACTAATAATAATAATAATAATAATAATAATAATAGAAAATCATATCAAATCATAAAATCGAGCTGGTTCGGTAGCCATTTCAATAATCACAAAGAGGGGCAGATCTACGTAGGGGTGAGGGGCACATGTTTCCCATGAAATTATATTAAATATAATGTATTTCTATATATAATATTTAAAAAACAACAATAAATATAATATACTTACATACAAATGGTTGAAAATCGTATGTGATCTGATGGCTAAGGTGATGAGGGCTTTTACGAACTTGTCTACAAGGACTTAATTGATTCCCAGAATAAGAAGTAAAACTAAATTTAGTTGACAATAATACGTCACCTTTTCACTATTAACAATATTTAGCCGTTACAATACATAATTTATCACTTTCAAGTCTCAATAATATTGAATCTTCGGCACTCAAGGTATCATTTTTTTTTATTTGCATAAAAAAAGATTTGATAAATAAAACTAATTTTTTACTTTTCTATTTACATTGTTGTTTTTTATTCTTTATCAAGTTTAGAGTTACATTCAAAAGACGAGTTTAAAGTAAAAATATATAATTGACAGGTAAGCTCCCAATTTCTTTTAGACTTTTAATAATATTTCTTATGATTATTAAATTTATGTTTTAGCTCCTGAATATTTTTCTATTAATGTTTTTGTAGATTTAATTTGAAATCAATATGGAGATATATTATTAAAGAAAAACAACAATTGAATCATAACTCCAAAAAAGAAAGGTAATACTTGATAGGTTCTATATAGAAGTTGATTTATGAGAATTACCTGCAAATTCCAATCTAAGACATAAAATTTCTGATTATAATTGCAATATTCAAGACCAAGTTCGTAGAGCTTATTTACAAAAGGGTCCTTACCAATCGCGAAATAATATTTTTCCATTTAAGAAATTTGGATAGAAGTCCATATGATTTAATCCAGCTTGGTTAAATGGATATCCTAATTGATTAGAATATAGTATTTCAAATGATGCTACATTCTATTTATATTGCTACTTATTCAAACCAGAAGTCGGTGAACAATCAGGAGGTGATCATTTTATTGGCGAAAGATATTCTAATTAGAAGAAAAAAAAAGAAATTTCACACGTATGTTGGTGGTCCTAATATTGCAGACAATTAAGCTTGGATTAAATGTGAGGTTCTTTTGAAACAAAAGCAACATATTGAGATGTTTTTTAATAGGATGTCAGACCAAACATGAGTTGAATACAGAACTCGATTAGGTGTATCAATTGGTTGTATTCGATTTTTATTACGACAAAAGCTTCCATTTTGTGGGCATGATCGATGAGACAGACGATTCACAAAATCAAGGTAGTTTTCTTGAAATTTTGCGATTGGCTGTGTGACCACAATAAGGATATTGAAGCGGTGACTTTAAAAAATGCTCAAGACAATTTGAAATTGATTGCACCCGATATTCAAAAAGATATTGTGAATTTTATTAGAAGTAGAAATTGTGAATGCCGTTATAAGAGATATGAATGATAAATTATTTTCTATTTTAATTAATGAATCCAAAGATATATTATCAAATGAGCAAATCTCAGTTGTATTGCAATATGTGGACAAAGATCATGTGATTGAACGATTTATTGGAATTATACATGTCGCTAATACAAACTCTCTACCACCTAAGGAAGCTATTGATGAATTTTTTTCTTAACGTGTATTAAGCAGTGCTAGTTTGCGAAGGTAAGGATATGATGGAGAAAGTAAAATGCAAGGTGAGTTTAATAGATTGAAAGCACTTATTTTGAAAGAAAATCAATGTGCTTTTACCTAGGGGCCGTTTGATAACCATTTCATTTTTTGTTTTTGGTTTTTAGTTTTTAAAAAACAGAGTTGTTTGATAACTAATTCAATTTTTTGTTTTTTGTTTTTCAAAAATCATTTTGAAATTCTATGTAAATTTCAAAAACAAAAAAAAAGTAGTTTTCAAAAATTGGTTTTTGTTTTTCAAAATCTCATTTTTCTTCTAATATTCAACTTTTTTTTTCTTTCTCATTTTTATCTTTAAAAAAATTATTTTTCACTCTAATTTTTTTATTTCTAAATTTCTCTTTACAAACTTTATTTTTCTCTCTCTAAAATTTTCATATTTTGAATATTTATTGTTATTTGTCCCCCTCCAAATTTTTATGTTTTTTTGTTTTTTTCTAATAGACCAGTTACATTTCTCTCTCTAAAAATTTAATATTTTTCCTAACTTTTTCCTCTCTAAAATTTCATATTTTATAACTTTTTTTTCTCTTCGTAATCTATTTTTTCCTCTAAAAATTATATTTTATTTTTCCGTTTAATTTTCTTAACTTTTATTTATCTTTGTATTTATTTATTTTCTATGAAAATTACATTTTGAATCTTGTTTTTATCTCTAACTTTGTTTCCACTCTAATTTTTCTTTTCTTTATATTTTTATTTTTTTCTCCAAAATTTTTCTCTGTCTTTAACTTTTCTTTCACTATTTTTTTTCTAAATATTTTTATTTATTTCTCTAAAATTGATCTTCCAAAAGTTTATTTACATCTCTATTTTCATGTCTCTACATCAGAGGAAGACAAAAATTTTCGCAGGGTCGGGTCCCAAAAATAGAATGCATGTCCCGACCCCGTCCCCGTCCCCGATTCCATTTTTAAAATAATTAATATATATTTATTACACTTTTTTATACTTAAATTCTAAAAATAATTAAAAACAATTATAAAACCGATAATTTTTCTCGAGAACATCTCTCAGACCTAAGAACGAGGTGGAGACGGAGACTAAAAATTTTCACGAGTCTGAGAATGGGGGAGAGCATCCTCACTCGCACCCACACCATTGTTATTTGTAGTCTACATAAAATTTTCTCTCTCTAATATGTATTTTCAATTTTCTAACTTTTTAAAAACTAAAAACTAAAAATGGTTACCAAATATGTTTTAGCTTTTTGTTTTTTAAAAACAAAAAACGAAAAATTGTTATCAAACATATATGGTTTTTGTTTTTTAAAAACAGAAAACCAAAAACTAAAAACAATAAAAACCAAAAACCAAAAACTAAAATGGTTACCAAACGGGCTTTGTTTTTGTCATGAGTTTCAATTAACTCTTATAGCTATTGTAAAAAATCATGTGGAAATTGCTGGTCTTTTTTTTATATGTTATTAGGACATCAACAAAACGTCGTGATATTCTACGAGAAAAACATAGTATGACAATTTTTGAAACTTTGGATAATGGTGAACTATCAATTGGCCGAGGATTAAATTAGGAGACAATGATTAAACGTCCAGGAGATACATATGATGAGGATCACATTATGGTGTTTTATTGAGTATCATTACAATGTTTTCATCAGTAGTTGATGTACTTGAGACAATTGTACAAAGTGAATTAAATTCGGAACAAAAATATGAAGCAAGGATTCTAATAAGTTTAATCCAATCATTCGACTTCGTTTTTCACATGCATTTTATGAAAATCATTTTGGGAATCACAAATGATTTCTCTAAAGCATTACAAATGAAATATTAGGACATTGTGAAAACCATGAATTTAGTCAAAATTTGTAAAGAAAGGTTGCAAACGTTGAGGGAGTCTAGTTGGGATTAATTGCTGAATCAAGTTTCTACTTTTTGTGATAAACATGATAGTCAAATTCTTAAGATGGATGCCATGTTTTTTATTCGAGGATGACGAGGGCGAAAATCTCAACCAATTATAAATATACATCACTATCGTGTTGAAGTTTTTTATACATGCATTAATATGCAGCTTCAAGAGTTGAGTAATCGTTTTACTGAAACAAGGTACTGTGAGTTGCTTCTCTGTGTGGCATGTTTGAATCCGAGTGATTCATTTGCTGCTTTTGATGGACAAAAACTTAATTGTCTTGCTCAATTTTATCCAAGATATTTTTAGCCATTGAACTTTATGTGCTTGATGATAAGCTTCAAAATTACCTTATTGATATGCGATCAAATATTGAGTTTGAGGATCTAAGAAGCATCAATGATCTTGCAGTAAAAATGGTCCAGACGAATGAAATAAGGTATATCCATTAGTTTTATTATTTAATTATTTTAAAATAATTTTTGTTCCTCTTATTTTAGGCTTTTATATTTTTAGCCAATGATGTGGCATTGAATTATTAATTTTAGGTGTTCATTTTTAAATTTAACTACGTCACTTTTAATTGGGGGTAGTACGGTCTTTTAGCTTCCTTTTGAGATTAGAGATTTAATTTTGTGAACAGAACAATCAGTTTTTACATAATGAATTTGAGTGTTTTAGCGCGATGACTACCTCTTGAGAGATTGATCTAGGTTGCAAGTCCATAACATTCAAGCTAGGTTTGATCAACCTTGTTGTGGAATGTTCTAACCTTGAGTAGGGAATCAATTCTCCTTACCTCTTAATCTTCGATCATCAAGGTAATCCTTCCTCTAATCTTCCCCCGGGATTATGCTTATTTTATTTGGGGTTTTAGGTATTGACAGTTAGGGGTTCTGGTTAAGTGGGAGGGTCTTGATTTTCAATTTTCTAGGGTTTCATATTATAAGCATATATTAAATACATTAAACATTACAAAAATCTACATTTTCCTTTGCTATTGCTTTATAATTTTCTCCTTTCAATTTTTTTTCCATGGGCCCTCCCCACAATTGTGGTCTTTGCACGCAATTTATCCAATGCCAAAGAGAATTATTTTCTTTAAATTTGTCCGACCAATCGACAATTCACAGCTTGATACAATCCGATTCACATTTTGATTTATTGTCCAATCCGTGTGGGGTTTTCTTTTTTTTAAATAAACGACACTTGGTGACATCACCAACGTCATCTCTTCTTTTCTTTTAAAAAAAAAAAGAAAAGGAAAGAAAACTTATCTCCTTCCTTATCTTCTCCCTCTCTCGTTTCAATCTCAGCCGCCACCCTCTCGCTGGCGACTGATGAACAAATCCATATTTGGCGATACACAGACGGAGCAGCCCAAACCACGGCGGTGCAATTATCACGACCATGAGTAGATTGACGTTCTGTCCAGACGATGTTCTGACACTGTGGCATAACCTGGCGTGACCCATCTGGATCTGGCGATGTTCCAAAGCAACCCGACGTGGCCCCCACGAGTAGACCCACCACGAACAGATTCGGTCTCCAATCTGCCACCTATAAGGAGAAACGTGAACAGCCTAAGCACATCGGCGAAGAATAGATCTGGCGATCTGATGAACACTCACGTGATAGCAGCAGATTCACAATCCAATGGGTCAACCTGCAGATCCAACGTCGGCTCCTCTACAAACAAGATCTTCTTCTTGTGTCTAAAATAACGTTTATTCTAAAAGCAGTCACAACGCCGTTCTCCAACACTAAGATTCTAGAATTGAAAAAAACATCCAATCTCAGCGAAGCTCCTCAAAGAAGCTAACCTTCAAATATATTCAAACAAATGTCGCAAGCACGATGTTATGGTGATGGAAATGGGATTATTGAGAACACAAAACGATGCTTGAGAGTGTAGAGAAAGGAAAAAATCTTGGAATTTTATGTACAAATGCTTCGAATTTATTTCCTATCTAATTTCTCCAAAAAATTGTTTTCAAACTGAAGGAGAATTTGGATGAAAAATATCCTTGTTACGTCGTGGAAGGTACTATTTCCTGGCTTTAAAGCAATTTCAGCATCATCTTGATACTTGTTGGTTGCTACCCTAAAGTTAACACAATTTTGAATTCAGACATGCACTCGTCCGAATCGAATGAAATTGAAGAACATGCTCAAAATTTGTTATAGAAAACAATCCGAAAACCAACAAGGGTGAAAAACTTTTATTATATCTCTTTTAGAAGTAACTCATGGTTTATAATAGATAAAAAGAGGAAGACGTTCTAAGAAATTAATTCATGAAATTATAGAAAGTTCTCATATAATCCATAATTTGCATCAAAATAAAGGTTTTCATCAGCAAATTGAGTGAAAAAACGACTCTCTAAAGATGAAATAAATAGATATGAAGGTCAAAGTTTTCATGAGTAAAAGTATGATATATAACCTAATTAATATTACCTATACAAAATAAAAATGGTGTCACTTTTATGAAAAGATTTCAAAAACTTACCATCTTTGTTATAGGTAAAGTAAAGGGGCAATTTCAGGAATGACAAAATTTAATAACGGGTTTTAAAAAATGACCAAACTAGATATTGGGCTAAATAATTTTTCTTTTCAAATACTGATAAAATGTTTAGACAAATATACCCTTGTAACCAATTAGGTATATGTGCATAATTGTAGGGATCTAAGATTTTTATGAATTGAAAAAACAATCAACCTTGAATCAATCGTATCTAATAAAATGTAAATGAAATTAAAATATTTATTTTAAATATAATTTAAAACTACTAATTATTATTTTAAATCTAATTTTAAATTACTCATTAGAATCTGAAAGTAGATTTTAAAAGAAATTGATAAAAGTGTGTTGGCGTAGATTTTAAAATTTACCCATGTCTAATATAAGATTTAAAAATAAGAGAGTAAATATAAAATTGATAAAATTGTGTTGGTGTAGATTTTT